>WNWK01002879.1:62500-65000 GCA_009830355.1 Cherax destructor | reverse complement strand
TGTGGAGTGGGGAACCTGGTCTACTGTCATGTGGAGTGGGGAACCTGGTCTACTGTCATGTGGAGTGGGGAACCTGGTCTATTATTATTATTATTATTATTATTATTATTATTATTATTATTATTATTATTATTATTATTATTATTATTATTATTATTATCATTATTATTATTATTAATTATTATTATTATTTAGGTAAGTACGAGTCTGTCTAGGATTCCAGGTCACAGCGCTAGGTACCATCTCTGTGATGAATCCTAGGAGACACTGGGGGCTGAGAAGGATGCTAGGAGACACTGGGTGCTGGGAAGGATGCTAGGAGACACTGGGTGTTGGGAAGGATGCTAGGAGACACTGGGGGCTGGGAAGGATGCTAGGAGACACTGGGTGTTGGGAAGGATGCTAGGAGACACTGGGTGTTGGGAAGGGTGCTAGGAGACACTGGGTGTTGGGAAGGATGCTAGGAGACACTGGGTGTTGGGAAGGATGCTAGGAGACACTGGGGGCTGGGAAGGATGCTAGGAGACACTGGGTGTTGGGAAGGATGCTAGGAGACACTGGGTGTTGGGAAGGGTGCTAGGAGACACTGGGTGTTGGGAAGGATGCTAGGAGACACTGGGTGTTGGGAAGGGTGCTAGGAGACACTGGGTGTTGGGAAGGGTGCTAGGAGACACTGGGTGTTGGGAAGGATGCTAGGAGACACTGGGTGTTGGGAAGAGTACTAGGAGACACTGGGTGCTGGGAAGGGTACTAGGAGACACTGAGTGTTGGGAAGGATGCTAGGAGACACTGGGTGTTGGGAAGGGTACTAAGAGACACTGGGTGTTGGGAAGGGTGCTAGGAGACACTGGGTGTTGGGAAGGATGCTAGGAGACACTGGGTGTTGGGAAGGGTGCTAGGAGACACTGGGTGTTGGGAAGGATGCTAGGAGACACTGGGTGTTGGGAAGGATGCTAGGAGACACTGGGTGTTGGGAAGGGTGCTAGGAGACACTAGGTGCTGGTAAGGGTACTAGGAGACACTGGGTGCTGGGAAGGATGCTAGGAGACACTGGGTGTTGGGAAGGGTACTAGGAGACACTGGGTGCTGGGAAGGGTGCTAGGAGACGCTAGGTGCTGGGAAGGATGTTAGGAGGCGCTAGGTGCTGGGAAGGATGTTAGGAGGCGCTAGGTGCTGGGAAGGGTGCTAGGAGACACTAGGTGCTGGTAAGGGTGCTAGGAGACACTGGGTGCTGAGAAGGATGCTAGGAGACACTGGGTGTTGGGAAGGATGCTAGGAGACACTGGGTGTTGGGAAGGGTACTAGGAGACACTGGGTGCTGGGAAGGGTGCTAGAAGACGCTAGGTGCTGGGAAGGATGTTAGGAGGCGCTAGGTGCTGGGAAGGGTGCTAGGAGACACTAGGTGCTGGTAAGGGTGCTAGGAATCACTGGGTGCTGGGAAGGATGCTAGGAGACACTGAGTGCTGGGAAGTGTGCTAGGAGACACTAGGTGCTGGGAAGGATGCTAGGAGAAACTGAGTGCTGGGAAGGATGCTAGGAGACACTAGTTGCTGGGAAGGATGCTGGGAGACGCTAAGTGCTGGGAAAGGTGCTAGGAGACCCTGGGTGCTGGGAAGGGTGCTAGGAGACACTAGGTGCTGGGAAGAATGCTAGGAGACACTGGATGCTGGGAAGGATGCTAGGAGACACTGGGTGCTGGGAAGGATGCTAGGAGACACTGGGTGCTGGGAAGGGTGCTAGGAGACACTAGGTGCTGCGAAGGGTGCTAGGAGACATTAGGTGCTGGGAAGGGTGCTAGGAGACACTAGGTGCTGGGAAGGGTGCTACAAGATACTAGGTGCTGGGAAGGATGCTAGGAGACACTAGGTGCTGGGAAGGGTGCTACCAGACACTAGGTGCTGGGAAGGGTGCTAGCAGACACTAGGTGCTGGGAAGGGTGCTAGGAGACGCTAGGTGCTGGGAAGGGTGCTAGCAGATACTAGGTGCTGGGAATGGTTCTAGGAGACGCTAGGTGCTGGGAAGGGTGCTAGCAGACACTAGGTGCTGGGAAGTGTGCTAGCAGACACTAGGTGCTAGAGTAGGTGGGTTGGGTAGGAGTTTTTGTTTGTAGGATTGGTTTTGGGTTTTTGGGGGACCTGCCAAGCGTGGACCAGTTGGCTTGCTGCAGTGTTCCTTATTTCTGTTTTCTTGTGAGTGAGAAGGGTTAGATTTGAACGAGATTTGCACAATTATTGGGGGGAGAGGGTTGTCGGGGTTTGTTCCTTGGATGGGGATATGTTGGACAAATATTTTGTTAGTGGGTTGGTTTTGACATGGACCTGCCAAGTATGGGCCAGTAGGCCTGTTGCAGTGTTCCTCCTTTCTTATGTGCTTATGTTCTTAAGGGTGCTAGCAGATACTAGGTGCTGGGAAGGGTGCTAGCAGACACTAGGTGCTGGGAAGGGTGCTAGCAGACACTAGGTGCTGGGAAGGGTGCTAGCAGACGCTAGGTGCTGGGAAG
>WNWK01002879.1:0-57500 GCA_009830355.1 Cherax destructor | reverse complement strand
ATACCCACAAATTGATTTAGAAACACACGTAAGCAAACACTAGCACATACTAGAAAACGTTTCGCTCTTGGGACCTTGATCACTTCTAACACAGAGCTTAGAAAAACAATACATACATGTGGAGAGTTAGGTGTGACACATAGTGACCTGCAAACCTAACTCCTCATATCTTCCATCAACTTTTATCTGTATTGGGTTACAAAACCACTGCTGGGCGAAACGTTTCCACAATTAAGATACACAAATGTTGCACTAGTGTCTCGCTCGTCAACTCTGAACTCTGGGATCAAGTTGTTATGTGGTAAGTTTACCTCGTTTTAAAATGGCTGTGTGTGTGTGTGTGTATGTGTGTGTGTGTGTGTGTGTATTGTGTGTGTGTGTGTGTGTGTGTGGCTGTCTGTTGTTATATCGGCTGAATGGCCTTGATAATACTGGCTTACAATGGCACCTCCGGGGAAGGAAACAAGGCACTGTTGGCTGGCATCAAGACCAAGAGGTCAGCGTTTCGCTCTGTCTAAATCCACACGAAACAAAACGTCATCTCTTTGAATTTTTAGTTTTTTTACCTCTTTCTCCGGGTGTCCAGTGGTCGTGCGAGGTCATCCTCCTATTCATTCCCTCCTTACATCCATCCCTATCTCCATCCCTCAATCCCTCTCTCTTTCCCTCCCTCCCTCCCTCCCGGGCAGCAAGAGGGGCGGGTCCAGTAGACAAATTTCTCAAAAGCGCAGTTATTTAAAGGCGCGTGTGAGGTGAAAGCTGCTGTAGTCAGTGCCTCCTAAGACGCCAGTAAACCTTTACTGCTCGACGCTATCGTCTCGCACGGTGGGTGTTGCGTTGTGATGGTGTTGCGGTCCTTTAATGGTGTTGTGATGGTGTTGCGGTCCTCTAATGGTGTTGTGATGGTGCTGTACTTGCCTATTTGTGGCTGGAACGAGTCTTCTCATCCCTGCCCAGATCAAAAACATGTCAATAGTTCATCGTCACTGTAACTTGCTTAGCTATCAGAGCCTCGATACCCAGTCCCAGGACGCATTATGCCCCTCTGTAGTCTGTTGACTACCACCCACACCATGGGTATGGGGTTCATAATAAAGCTATAAAATTCCTTCTCAGTTCTTAGCCTCGACACTTAACCTCGTGGGCTCAGCCATACATATTCTTACAGCTGTGCGTATGAAGTCTGCCTCCTCAACATCTTCGTGCAGGTTATTCAACTTCCTGATCACCCTGGGGATGAAGAAATATTTCCTGACACCTCTGAGACTCATTTGTTTCTTCAGCTTCCACTTGTGTTCTCGTATGCCTATTTCTCGGCACCCAGTCAAGTCCTCTGTATATTTCGTGAGCTGTTATGTCTTCCCAGTTCCATCTATACTCTAGTGTCATTAAATTTAGCTCTTTTAGTCTCTCTTCATAGACCATTACCCTTGAGCTACGAGACTAGTCTTTCTGAGAGACTTTGCACCTTCTCTAGTGCCTTGACATTCTGGTGGGTTCCATGTTGGTGCTTCGTACCTCATGATGCGTCTGATATATGTCATATAAAGGACCTTGAATGACAATGTGGAGGTTCCCTGAAAGCTAATCTTAGACACACTAAGAGAACAATCGCTGCAGCAACTAAAATGTCCATGTGTAAGTGTGGTGACACTTTCACACCTACATGTATGTCCTCCTTCAGTGAGATTTACTGCCTCTCTTTCTCGAGACTGGACTCAGTTTCTGGCAGTCTTGCTTCAATCCCAATTTTCACAACGTTACATTTGCTGTGGGTTAATTCTAGTAGTCACTTGTCTAACCAATCCTGCGTTTTGTCTTGGTTATGTTGTAGTCTTTCCACGTCATTCATCGATATTTTTATTCGCCTTAATTTCTCGTCATATATGAGGAAGGATATATAAATTGTCTCTTGTGGCATGCCGTTCCCATGTATCAGAAACATTACGAGGCTCAGCACTGATCTTTGGGGAACACCACTTTTTACGCTTCTCCATTCTGGTTCCCCTTCCAGTCTCCCTTGTCTCATTTCCCTTAATAATTCTTTGAGCTCCTGTAATGATCTTCCTATTATCGCAGTGAGCTCTTGTACGTGATGGTTCAGTTTCAGAAGACATGTTGCAGTCTACCCAAGTCTTAATTTCCTACTTAACGTCTGTTACCCGGTTATAAAGCCCCAGCAGCTTTGTTACCCGGTTATAAAGCCCCAGCAGCTTTGTTACCCGGTTATAAAGCCCCAGCAGCTTCGTGAGACAGGATTTACCATCCTGAAACCTGTGTGATGGTTGCTGTTCACGAAACCATTTTTCTCCAAGTGCACCACCGCTCTTCTGATTATTGTTTGTGCTAAATTCCATAGTATATGCAAAACAACCACGGGGGAGTTGAATGATAGCTCTAGACCTTTCGTGTTGCAATCACTGGGAGTGCCTTTGCAAAGGCGCTCCCTGTGATCGTATCTGCTTGGACCTCCTCTTTTCTGCAACACTGCAAGCTCCTGATGATGTGTTGATTGCAACACGAAAGTCCTAGAGCTATCATTCTACTCTCCCCGTGGTTGTTTTGCATCTTGTATCGCTTGTTCGCGATATTTGCATCTATAGTATATATATAAATAATACCGGCAAGTTAAACTCTACCTGTCTGGTGTGTTGTGACGATAATGTTGTAATATTGTTTTGATGGTATCGTGGTGTTATGATGAGTATGTTGTGATAGTGGTTGTTGTGATAGTGGTTGTGATGGTACTGTGTGTGTTATGAACCCCTCTAACTACACTGCTGGAAGGGGCGAAAGTGAATTACAGATTGGATAGAGAGTTACACACACACATATATAGACTATCATGTAGCCATAAGATTGATGTTTAATTTTCTTTCGATCTGTAAGATCTAATTTAGGAAACCAACAAAGAGCTAACTGGATTAATAACCCAGAATAACCCAAGAAAGCCACGCAGTGTGGCTTATTACAGATATGCCCCTTTGATCTTCCTTCCCAGGATGCGAACCACAACACTGAGGCCAGTACCCAGGTAACTACTTACTGCTGGGTGAAGATGGACAGTACGCATGTAAATATTGTTTTTACACACTTATCTCTCGGTCCAGAGCAGGATTCGAACTTGCATACTCTGCATCAAAGTACACGGTACTTTCGCCACACAGGCAGACGAGACCTCATCCTGGGTTTGGCTGTGTGGCGAAAATACTGCGTCTTTGATACAGTGTGCGCAGGTTCGAATCCTGCTCTGGACTGAGAGAAAATGTTTGTAAATTAGTTCACTCGTTTGTGAAGTGTCCGCTGTGCAGGCAGTAGGCCTCAGATTTTGAAAACTGTTGTTCAATAGGCATATCAACTGGTCACTGTCGGTATTGTCTATTATTCTGTACAGTTACAATAGCACAAATTTACATTTAGTGATTTGTAATAGTAAATATGTAATTAGGAAAATGAATGCAGTAAGTTATTTTAAATTAAGTGATTGCAATAAATGATCAAAATGCTCTGAAATGATGCTCTAAATCCGCAGGTGGCAGAATATGAGAGTGTTGGAGGTGGCAGCGACGGTGGCACTGCTGTTAGCAGTGCCTGAGTGCCACGCACAGCGTCCACAGTTCCTCGACGTGGCACCTTTCTCCCATGGCCTCCTACGAAGGCCGCCTTCACCTAGATTTCGAGGATCCCCATCTCCACCTGTGGGATTGAAAGGGCCACCACTCTTACCACATCCCAGTGGGCGGCCACTCTTCCATGGTCCACCCACTCAAGAGAGCTTTGAGCCATATGCCCCGAAATTCAACCCAGAACATGGCACTGGCCACTTGCCTCTCGACCCTCGACCCAACTTCGACAACCCACACTTCCAGCCAGTAGAAGATGTCAGATTACCTGCAGACGAAGAAGCACTGGAAGGAGGCGATTTCTCGCAACTCTTCAGCGAAGAGTCGGCGTCACCGGGACGGGACTCGGCGGCGCCAGGACAGGACTCGGCGGCACCCGGACAGGACTCGCCAACGCCCGGACGGGAAGACTCTAAACAGCACCTTCCTTCCGAGCATTTAAGACCTCCTGTAGCGCAGCATCCAGATGATTTCTCATCACTAAAACAGTCATCAGAGTCACACGACGACCTGCATCACCTGGATTCACAAGATCAGGATGCCCCACCTTTACAGAAGGAGTACCCCGTTGGGGTCACAGAAGAGATCATCTCTCAGGTCACTCCACAACAAGAAGAGTCGCAACTACAGCATCCTCCACGCCATTCTCTGAAACAAAAAGAGTCGCAAGCACAGGGATCACGAACAGGTGAGAGGACCCGCCAGCGGCTGCAGGAGCCACCCCAGCAGTTAGGACCCCAGCAGTACGAACAGGAGACGCAGAAGGTGGAGGTCGTGTCTGCACCTCGACTCAACAGTCACTCTACCTCTCGACCTCCTCAACCTCATCGTCGCCCCTCACATCCCAACCAATTACCTCTGGTAAGTGATCTCTTGATGCCTAAGTGCACCTCTTTATTTTCACTTTTAATTTTACGTGAACAGAGAACATTCGTAACTGCTGGTTGCAATGCCTCAAATTTTCCAGTGTAAACGGACACTGTTGTTTATCCTCCCATATCTCGCACTCTTAATTCACTCACTCTGTGCTACTCTCCTTCAACTTCCACTGTGAATATAATATTCTTCATCCTCTACTGTGAATATACTCAATGTAATTTTCACATATGATAAGTTCCCATTCTGATGTCTCCCCGTCTACGTAAAACTATTATTGTCTATTGGTCAGTCATGCTTTGAGTATCTTATTGCGCACACGTAGGCACTGTTGTCTTGGCTTCGGATTTCTGCTTACCATGACTCCCAAGTCTTTTTCACATTCTGTACGATTTGCGAGAGAAGTTCTCCAGCAGTACCATGTGCCGCTACTATCTTTATCGGTCTGTTAGGCGGAACTCTGTCAAAGGCCTTAATGAAGACCATGTACGCGCTGCCATACTCATCACGAACCATAGCTGAAAATGACATAATACAGATGATTATTAGGGTTTATACATGACCCGGGGAACGTGAGGTAATCCAGTTTGATTCAGAGATGGGGAGGGTAGTTGCAAGTACCTGGATCAAAAGCCTCTCACCAGCATCAAGGCATCCCCATGTTCCTTGAAAGAATCAAACAAATGAAAGAACGATCCTTTGTGAAACTGTGTTGAGATTCTTCTCTAAAATTATCGCCATCAAGGTGACTTCAAATTGCAGCCGCCATTACTGATTCTGGTAATTTCACAACTATTGAGGTCAGTCTCGCTGGACGGTAATTAGATGGTAATGACTTATCTCACATTATGTAAGTGAACAAGAGGCGCTTAAAGCATGAGTCAACACTAAACACCTTGTATGTTGTGCTTTGTGGTCTGTTGTGCTGTGTTGTGGTCTGTTGTGCTGTGTTGTGGTCTGTTGTGCTGTGTTGTGGTCTGTTGTGCTGTGTTGTGGTCTGTTGTGCTGTGTTGTGGCTGTTGTGCTGTGTTGTTGTCTGTTGTGCTGTGTTGTGGCTGTTGTGCTGTGTTGTGGTCTGTTGTGCTGTGTTGTGGCTGTTGTGCTGTGTTGTGGTCTGTTGTGCTGTGTTGTGGCTGTTGTGCTGTGGTGTGGTCTGTTGTGCTGTGTTGTGCTGTGTTGTGGTCTGTTGTGCTATGTTGTGCTGTGTTGTGCTATGTTGTGGTCTTTGTTATATTTCTTACACTGTAGCCTGTGTTCACTTCTGTGATCGCTGAGAAAGTGACTTCTCAATGATTCTTAGAAGTTTCAGAGAGAGAGAGAGAGAGAGAGAGAGAGAGAGAGAGAGAGAGAGAGAGAGAGAGAGAGAGAGAGAGAGAGAGAGAGAGAGAGAGAGAGAGAGAGAGGAGAAAGAGAAATATATATTGCATCACACAGAGATCGAAAAAAAATAAAAATACGAAACAGTGGTTCACGTAGCGTGTCCGGAAATTAGTGAAGAAACAAGAGCGGGATTACCAGCACTTTTCCCAAGACTTGCGCAAGGAAATTCTTGACAGTCTTTTATTGTTATTGTCAGTAAAACATTGTCTGCCAGGAGGGTCTGCCAGGAGGGTCTGCCAGGAGGGTCTGCCAGGAGGGTCTGCCAGGAGGGTCTGCCAGGAGGGTCTGCCAGGAGGGTCTGCCAGGAGGATCTGCCAGGAGGGTCTGCCAGGAGGATCTGCCAGCAGGGTCTGCCAGGAGGGTCTGCCAGGAGGGTCTGCCAGGAGGATCTGCCAGCAGGGTCTGCCAGTAGGGTCTGCCAGGAGGGTCTGCCAGGAGGATCTGCCAGCAGGGTCTGCCAGGAGGGTCTGCCAGCAGGGTCTGCCAGCAGGGTCTGCCAGCAGGGTCTGCCAGCAGGGTCTGCCAGGAAAGCCTGGCGGCGCCAAGGCCCCAGTGCTACTGTGGATATCAAACTTATACTCATCTTCCCTGGATTTATTGTAAGTCATATTGATTGACTCTCTCTCTCTCTCTCTCTCTCTCTCTCTCTCTCTCTCTCTCTCTCTCTCTCTCTCTCTCTCTCTCTCTCTCTCTCTCTCTCTCTTCTTTCTTGAAGAAGAAGAGGAGGAGGAGGAGGAGGAGGAGGAGGAGGAGGAGGAGGAGGAGGAGGAGAATAGGAAGAAGAAGATGTTAGTCATCAGACATATTTCCACTGTGGTTGTTTACTTCTCGCCCACAAGATGCCGCCAGGTACCTACTTACCGCTAAGTGAAGAGGTGGCAACCTGCTTCCACCCTTCCGGGGAGCGAACCCCGATCCCTGTGTGTGAGAGCCGACATCACTACCCACTGAGCCACAAGCCAACCCTACTCGGCTAAATAATTCGCACACTTTCACAAAGCCAAACGAAAATTTGCGGAGAAACTTGTGTGTGGGAAGGAAAGATGACGTTGATGCGACTGTTGTTGTAGCAAGAACACCAGCACTATACTTGTTTTGTCCACTTACTGTGTACTCACCTATGTGTGGTTGCAGGGGTCGATTCATAGCACCTGGCCCCCGCGTCTTCACTGGTCGCTACTAGGTCTACTCTCTCTCGTCCTGCTCCATGAGCTTTATCGTATCTCTTCTTCAAGCTATGTATGGATCCTGCCTCCACTACCTCACTCTCCAGATTGTTTCACTTCCTGGCAACTCTTTGACTGAAGAAATACTTCCTAACATCCCTGGGACTCATCTGAATCTGAATCTTTTAATTTTGACCATTTGTTGCTATGTCCCATCTCTGTCCACCTTGTCTCACACACACCTTGTGTGTGTGGGGGGGGGATGAGTGGGCGGATCTTAGCTCCTACGTAATTTACTCATATGTTACCGTGTATGATAATTTATGTAACTGTATTTATGTGTACCTGTATCTAAATAAACTTACTAGGTGAGTGGCACCCCAGGAAAGAGCAACAACAAAGAGGGCAGTGCCACGTCTCAGTGCCACCTCTCAGTACCACACAGGGACTCATAAGACATAAACCGTCGTAGCCCTTAAAAACAACTTTAAGACACTTTCTCTTGGTTATATTTCTGACTAGACTCTTCGCTCCTTGACTTTCTAACCGCGCTCTCTCTCCCCACCTGCTGACACTGCCACCCACCCTCCCACCTGCTGACACTGTCAGTCATCCTCCCATCTGGTGGCGTTTAATGTAGCGTAAAGTAGTTAATGACGTTTAATTAGTAATTACACTCTTCCAGTATAACGTGATAGAAGATCATGCAATGGAGGTGGCCGAGTCTCAGGAGCAGCCGTACAGGATCTTATATGACTATGCAGAGGAGGAAGAAGAAGAGAAGGAGGAGGAAGAGGAGGAGGAAGAGGAGCCTGATCGCCTCTCTGTCCTTCTTCTCAGCTCACACTTCTCCTGCGTTGACAAGAAGAATGGTTACTACGCTGACGAGGAAGTCGAATGCGAAGTCTTCCACTACTGCCAGGACCGTGTCAAGCACTCGTGGTTGTGTCCCCAGGGCGCGTCCTTCCATCAGGTAGGTCACAGTGACCCAGGGTGCGTCCTTCCATCAGGTAGGTCACAGTGACCTCTGAAAAACCATACATGTACAGATGATTTAGCTTAAATTATATATCATAGACGGTGTTAGAGACTTAAAAAACCTCCTCGAACATGACAGCAATGTACGAAACCATAATAATATAGATCTTTCGCTCACTCGTGCGTCGTCAGGAGCTATGCAAAGTTGCAAGACAGCAACAGATAGGAGGGGAAATTTTCTGAGACAAGACAGAAGGTGCCAGTAATAACCCATGTCACTCTGCAGTGAGTTGTTGATATCTTGACTTATGTTTGCAGGTACACCTCATCTGCATACCTCGCTCCGAGGACAACATCTGCGAGAGATCCTCCAAGTTCCACTTCGTGAACGAGTTCCTCTACAAGGAGGTGGACGGTGAGAGCGGCACTAACAAGACCTACGCTGACCGCTACTACCCCGAGGGCTTCGAGCACGGGGTAGCCGGAGTGGACCCTGACCGCGGGGTGGCGTCCCCAGCAGGAGCAGCGAGCCCCTCTCCCCAGCAGCACCACCAGCAGAAGCACAGGCCTACCCATGCTTACCTTGACAGTCTACCTCACACTCGACCACAGTATCAGCAGTATCAGGAAGACGCTGCTGACTACTACGTCGACACGCATGTCGAGCAAGTATCGAGACCACATAATGTTAGAGTACCACAAGGCTTCTCAAGTCAGCCAGCTTACGTTAGTGGAGCCTCAAATCAGCCAGCTTACGTTAGTGGAGCCTCAAATCCGCCAGCATACAGAAGTGAAGTCTCAAATCCTCAGACCTACAGTGGCGGAGCCTCGGGTCCACAGGTCTACAGAGACGGAGGCCAAGAGTTTAGCAACCTAGAAGAGGTATTAACCCACAGGAGGCCAGGTTGAACTTAGCCACAAAATTTGCTGCGTTTAAGGACACGATCCTCCCTCCACAAACTTACTGAGAAAAAATAATCACGACCACATACAATATCAAGTTAATCCTGCCGCAGTGTAGTGTACCTACAGGAGGTCGAGTCGGGCTGTGCCGGGGTTCCCCATAGCTAATATTTTAAACTGTTCCCTTGCAGTTTTCTCAACGTGAGGTCACATCGTTAATTATATATGTTTTAATAATGGTTAGGGATTAAAATATAAGTGATGTATATGCTGTTAGTGAAGATGTTATTTGATCTCACATTATCTCACGTTTTTTTCATCTCAGAGGAGGATGGGACCCTGTATGTGTGTACTTACCTAGTTGTGGTTGCAGGGGTCGATTCACAGCTCCTCTGTGTGTGTGTGTGTGTGTGTACTCACCTAATTGTACTCACCTAATTGTGGTTGCAGGGGTCGAGACTCAGCTCCTGGCCCCGCCTCTTCGCTGTCCGCTACTGGGTCTCTGCTCTCCCTGCTCCATGAGCTCTATCATACCTCGTCTTGAAACTATGTATGGTTCCTGCCTCCACTATATCTTTCTCTAGACTATTCCACTTCCTGACTACTCTGTGGCTGAAGAAATGCTTCCTAACATCCCTTTGACTCATCTGAGTCTTCAGCTTCCAGTTGTGTCCCCTTGTTTCTGTGTTCCCTCTCTGGAACATCCTGTCCCTGTCTACCTTGTCGATTCCCCGCAGTATTTTGTATGTCGTTATCATGTCTCCTCTGACCCTTCTTTCCTCCAGTGTTGTTAGTCCTATTTCCCTCAACCTTTCTTCATAGGACAGACCCCTGAGTTGTGGAACTAACCTTGTCGCAAACCTTTGCACTTTCTCTAGTTTCTTTACGTGCTTGACCAGGTATGGGTTCCAGACTGGTGCTGCATATTCTAGTATGGGCCTGACGTACACGGTGTACAGTGTCTTGAACGATTCCTTGTTTAGGTAACGGAACGCTAATCTTAGGTTTGCCAGTCGCCCATATGCTGCCGCAGTTATCTGTGTGTGTGTGTGTGTGTGTGTGTGTGCGTGTACATCTAGTATCACCCTGTGGTTGACCACTTTTCTCCCAGGGGGCCAAAACCCTCACACACACCTCAAAACAACACAGTTTCCCCATTATTCACCTAGGTGTACTCACCTAGGTGTACTCACCTTGTGCTTGCAGGGAGTCTATTTAAGACTACAATACTCGCTTCGACAAGTTTCCCTGATTTCTGGCCTCAAGACCCGAGCGTACCTTCTTCTGAAGCTGTGTATAGTGTTTGCCTCCACCACCCGATGTACACAAACACTTCACACTTTATATCTATCTATCTATACATATGAGGAAACTATATTTATTTTGCACTGAGCATTCTAGGCAGCGACACTCCCCTCCATCATCACCTCAACCACTAACCCCACCACTACCTGCCATCATTTATTAAAGTACTGGTGGTGCTCAGGGGATATGCAGCCGTGAATGACTCTCGTGTAGTTGATAAGCTTTAAACCACCTCTACCATCACCACCACCACCACTGCCAGTCAAAATGGTTCCTGACTCGGAGGTGAATCTTCAAGAATTCTCGTAAGCTGAGCTGTGGTGGCAGCAGTGATCACTGTATGTACACGTGTCGTATATTATACACACAAGAAGAAGTAGACACATGTGCAACATCTGGGTGTTTTTATTTGTAGACGTTTCGCTATCAAGTGGCTTTATCAAAACATTTCAAGGACATAATGTGAAGACAGTAGAACTATATACAAAAGATGAGGCAATCAGTCCCTGAGCACCGTAGTCTTCAAGACACGGTGTTCAGGGACTGATCTTTTATATACAGTTCTACAGTCTTAACATTATATTCTTGTATTGTATTGACATTATATTCTTGTCTTATCATTATATTCTTGTATTGTATTGATAAAGCCACTGGAGGGCGAAACGTCTATAATAAAGACACCCAGATGTTGCACACGTGTCTAATTAATAATTACTGTGACCTTGTCTTACCTAAGTTGCACTCACCATTCTTGTAGTCTAACCTACCTGAGTATATATATATATATATATATATATATATATATATATATATATATATATATATATATATATATATATGTTTGTTTGTTCATTATCTTTGATCCACCATGTTTCCCCAGGTAGGTTACAAGTGAGTAACGTCACATTGTGACGTGAGTGTGACGCTCAGTGTTATGACCAGAAGTTGATTTAGTGTTCAGCTCAACTGGCATTCACTGTTATACCTGACAAACAATAAACATTAAGTTAAACACCTGTGTTTATCTGCAATGATACACAAATTGTAAAGATAATGTTACCTTTACGTCATTACCTGAGTTTCTCAGCCGATCGGTTTCAGATTTTCAACACTGTAGACTATTCTTGGTTATATTTTCTCGGCGATACCTTGAGAAAGCCCTTGCCGACTGGCTTCAAATTTACAACACTGGTAAATCCTGCTTAGAATAATCCTGGGATAAAAATCAACACTGGCAAATCCTACTTAGAAGATTAAAATTGTTATGAGATTGTATAAGCGCCAATTGGCTAATTGGCCAATTTTGTTGATAAGGCGAAGATTTTTTTTTCGTTAACGGCCGATGCCTTTTACGAGAATCATGCTGACTGTAGGCTTAGTCTGTGTTCGTGCAAATCTGCCAAAAAGGCCAATATACTTAATAATGGTGGAATCGTTGGATTTCTTGCAGTAACCGGAGAATGACTCTTCTGGTCGGCTTCAAACTATCTTCATTAGTGTGCTGTACCCAGATGAAGATTTTATTTTAAAGTGGGGCTTTGTTACCCTTGATACGAGACAGTATACCTGGAGGGTGTTCCGGGGGTCAACACCCCAGCGGCCCAGTCTATGACCAGGCCTCGCCCTGGATCAGGGCCTGCTCAACCAGGCTGTTACTGCTGGCCGCACGTAAACCCATGTACGAACCACAGCCCGGTTGGTCAGGTACTGACTTTAGATGCCTGTCCAGCTCTCTCTTGAAGACAGCCAGGTGTCTGTCAGGTTGAACCGCTGAAGAACACCTTCCCTGAACACCAGTCTCACATACTGAGCACATTACCCGTGAGCTTCTGGTAGTCGCCTGTATGCCATACACTGACACGCATACATGACATACATACAAAAACAATCACAAATACTGTTCATATATACACAGACATGCGCACACACATACGCATATTTATATATCTCGATGCATGAGAATTTGATGCCCACTATGCACTATTCCTTTCGCATGCCGAGAAACGATCCTCATTTTTTATTTTACTGAAAAAAATACAGAAAGCGAAAGCTCGGGGTAAAAAAATATTAATAGAGGTCCCCGCAAAATATTTTCCAAGATTCCTTTGAGGGACGCCGTGCCTATGACAAACAATTACCGTTAATTTAGGGAGTGTTTGTGATGGTTACAATGGGACCCGGGATGAGGCGGGGGGGAGTCAAGGGTTCGATAAGGCGTAAGCAGTGAGGGGCCCTTAAATCCCCCTCCCCACACGAGGAAGAATCCACATCAATCATCTACTCACTGCTCTGCAAGCCAACCACCTCATCAAAAATCGACTTCAGGGCA
Organism: Cherax destructor; assembly: GCA_009830355.1. NCBI lineage: Eukaryota > Metazoa > Arthropoda > Malacostraca > Decapoda > Parastacidae > Cherax > Cherax destructor. The sequence goes on along the minus strand of WNWK01002879.1, from coordinate 44,940 downwards.
ACAGTGTATTTTTTTTCAAGCCTATTGAGGGTAAATTGATGGTATTAAAGACACAATTTTTGGTCATTATTGAAAGGGAAGATGATCTGGGTCGGGTGTCGGGAAGTGAAGCAGCTGACGGCTCAGAGTTGACGCGCCCTTACATACCTCATACACACGCGCGCGCGTGCGCGTTTGGTCATTGAGGGTTACTTTTAGTATTATGTTCAAGGGGAGGCGCTAGACACGTAGGGATCATACCACACATTTTAATCCGAGGAAGAGGGAAGGAGCTACAATTCCTCGGATGGGTCCGCATATCTGAATTATGATTGTGTGGGCGAGTATGTGGCCAGGCAGTTGAGGACTGTTACAGTGTACGGAGGCGCCTGCGTACCGTAGCCGACACGTGCTTGACGTACTGCACGGAGCCTCCACCCACTAGGTATGTAAGAGAGGCGACGCCTGGAAGAACATCAGTCAGGCGTCACGCCTTGCCGATCACACACATATACACACGTCCATCACTCTCCATACCTGCGCCTGCCCTCCACACCTGCCCCATTTGCATCACCCAGTGCCTACAATAGCTTTACAATTCCATCCCATAAGATCTGTTGCATCTGCCTCGGAGAACTGGTACTGGAATTGTCTTCAGTGTGACACTGTCTTCAGGAGTCCCTAGCAGTCACTAGTACCCGTCACAGGAGGGGCTATCACCAGCACCCGTTACACGTAGGGGACACATCACTAGTACACGTCACAGGAAGGAGCATCACCAGCACCCGTCACAAGAAGGGAACATACAACGTCGCAGAGAATAATAGCGTCACTCACACCCTTAGGTAAGTTGCAGTAGATACAGGAGGAACATCGAAGTACCTCGATGTTCACCACATGAAGGTGAGTGACTAACGAAAGCCCGTATTAATTATTATCGTTATTATATTCGTGAGGAAGGATCAGATCCATTGGGACTCTTTTGGGAAATGCCAGACCATTCAAATTTGATTCAAGGAAGGAGAGGATAGCTACAATTCCTTGGATTAAGAGAATCGTAGTTGAGGTTTCTCGCCGCGATGAGCTGTGGCACAGCGAAAGACAAAAAACATAAAATAACCAATAAGGCAGCTTTCAATCTTGAGTAGACGTAGTTCTCAGAGCTGGAGGAGACGACGTAGTTCTCAGCGCTGGAGGAGACGACGTAGTTCTCAGAGCTGGAGACGACGTAGTTCTCAGCGCTGGTGGACACGACGTAGTTCTCAGAGTTGGTGGAGACGACGTAGTTGTGGCCCGTGGCCTGGTAGGCAAACCTCTCGCTTCACACGCTGAGTGTCAGTGGTTCGATTCCCAGCAAGGGTGGAAACATTGGGCTTGATTCCTTACACCTGCTATCCATGTTCACCCATCAGTAAAATAGGTACTTGGAGTGTTAGTCAACTGGTGTGGGTTGCATCCTGGAAACAAAATTGACCTTATTTGCCCGAAATTCTCTGCATAACAAGCGGCTTTCTATATAGTAGTATGTCATTGATGACAGCTATGGTCTGTATACCTTGTACATGTACTTGTAGAAATAAAGATATACATATTATTATATTAGTTCTCAGAGCTGGTGAAAAACGTAGATGTAAGGGGTTCATAAGACGCACTTTTTATAAGACATAGTTAACAGGTGGGTATAAGTGTGTAGTGTCACACGAACACCTTCAAGGAAATTTCTTATCGGGTTTGAAGCCTATCCACTACACGAGGGTCATTAAAGTTGCACGTCACATATACAACACCAGCTATGAAGGATTAAGACTCTCGGGATAGTATATACACTGAGAAATATGAGCTTCTCAGTGTATATACACTGAGAGAGATACAGCTCTCAGTGTACATACACAGAGAGTGATACACGAGCTATGACTCGACCCTGCTGTGTGTGTGTGTGTTGAAATAAACTTATTTAGTCACTTATAATTTAACTAAGTTTATCATTCCATTATTTATATCGTTTTCTTTGACGCATCAACACAGAAAACGTGCTGGTTTATGCGTATGACTTTAAAAAAAATATTTTTACATTCACTGAGAAGCTCTAAGCCCATAGGGATCACATAGGGCCTAGGAAATAGGAGGAAATCAGGTTCGATCCAATAAAAGAGAAAGGATAGTTTCAATTCCTTGGATCAAGACACGCAAGATCAAAATAAGTTGGTGACACCGACAGGTGTATTTCTGACGGTTTACTTAAGTCCTTCTTTTAAGGATTAAAATATTTTTGTTTGGTGGTTTACAGGTTACTTGCAGCCTTAATAATCATCATGTAGTCGATGGGCTTTAAACCCAATTAACGAATCAAACCAACCAAATAATCCATAATAAGACGAGAATCATCCAGAATAAGACGAGAATCATCCTGGACTTGTGGCCAAGAGACTATACAGGTTAAGATGATTGACGACAGTTGCAAATACTTAAGCAGCAGACAGTCAACTTTGTACACAAAATAGCTGACAATCAATGTGTAGAATACCTTGCTGCATATTGTGTGAAGGTAAGGAACTACAGCTAGCAGGATACTAGGGAAAGGGAGCATAACCTTGCTAGCCATAGTGAGTGACCAGGACTCACACAACTTCTACGAGACACCGATAGTGTCTCAGGTATAGTGTCACTGTGTCTCAGGTCTAGTGTCACTGTGTCTCAGGTCTAATGTCACTGTCTGTCAGGTCTAATATCACTGCTTCTGTTATAATGTGTTTAATGGTCATACTGCCTCTGTCTCCTGCTCTTAGAAGCAGATTCTAACTACCCCCACTACAACCTTGTCTAGCCTATTTGTAATAATGACAACTGTGGGTGATTATTTTCACGATTTCTTCTCCCACTCAGCTCCTTTATAATAATAATAATAATAATAATAATAATAATAATAATAATAATAATAATAATCTTTATTTCCACAAATACATGTACAAGGTATACAGACCATAGCTGACATCAATGACATACTACTACATAGAAAGTCCCTTGTTATGCAGAGCATTTCGGGCAAATTAGGTCAGTTTTGTCTCAGGATGCAACCCACACCAGTCGACTAACACCCAGGTACCTATTTTACTGCTAGGTGAACAGGAACAACATATGTCTTAAGGAAACACCTAATGTTTCCATCCTTACCGGAATCGAACCACGGACCTCCGTGGTGAGCTGAGTGCTCTACCAACCGAGCTAAGCTCCTTTGTCTTTCCTCCTCTTACCTTCCTGCTTCTTCATACCTTCCTCAGTATGTGGTACCAGTCTGGGAGTATTTAAATGCATACTGTCTCTGTATGCCTCTGTCTCCGTCTCCCTCCCTCCCTCTCTCTGTCTATCTCTGTCTCTGTCTGTCTGTCTGTCTGTCTGTCTGTCTGTCTCTCTCTCCTCTCTCTCTCTCTCTCTCTCTCTCTCTCTCTCTCTCTCTCTCTCCCAGCATCCCCATCAAAATATTATCACTCAGACATGGCAACAACATCACCAATGATGTACCCTACACACCTCCACACGCCCACACGCCCCCACGCCCCACGCCCACATCCCACACCCACACCCCACACCCACTCATCAATACAACACCACCTAGAACTCACCGCCACTCGAGAACAATCAAAACAACGTTGATCTCACTCTGTCAATTACAACTTGAGAGTTGGCAGCATAAGAGTGCCAACATTTGGATCCGCGCCAATATTGGCACTCTAAGATTATGCAAGTGTTTCTTGGTTTGTATTATAGTAGTTGTTAGCACTGGAGGGCGTTCTGTAACCTCTTGGACTCTAACTCTTCATTATTAATGTATATCCACTGATGTGGGAACAGAGGCAGTGGGTGTGGGCACAGAGGCAGTGGGTGTGGGAACAGAGGCAGTGGGTGTGGGAACAGAGGCAGTAGGTGTGGGCACAGAGACAGTGGGTGTGGGCACAGGCAGTGGGTGTGGGAACAGAGGCAGTGGGTGTGGGCACAGAGGCAGTAGGTGTGCACACATAGGCAGTAGGTATGGGCACAGAGGCAGTGGGTAGAACATAGCCAAAGACGATGCACAGTCACATAAGATGATAAATAAGAGGAAGGGGGCAGCAGGTGATAAGACTGGAGGAGAATGAGAAATGTGAGGAATCGAGTGTGTAATGATTTTGTCCCAGGAGCTATGACTCGACCCCTGCAACCACATGCAGGTGAATAGGTGAGTACACACACACACACACACACACACACACGTCCAACATATATCTCTGTCCTACCGACAAATAACAATAATAATAATAATATGGGTGACACTAACAGTTAGTATTACACTCCCACACATTGTTAGTTGACACACTGTTATTTCAGACAGAGATGACAGTCAGTGACCTAGGTCGGAAGACAGTATCGTATATAGATGAGACAGACTCTACCACTGAAGACAGTATCATGTATAAACGAGACCCCTTTTCTTGCGAAGACAACATTGTGTATTGATGAGAAACTCACTTCCTATGAGGCATAAATGGCAGACATTATTGTACGCTGATCAAGGCTAACCATTCACTCATTCATTCAATTACACAAATAAATAAATACTCTCACCTGTGTGTGTGTATGCATAAAACACTGTCGGCTAAAAGCGTTACAAATAATGCCCAGAAATTCCTCTACACAACAGGTACTCTACATTCCAACCAGCAGATAGACATTTAAAAAAAAAAAAATAATTCCGGCTTACGTTATAAAAATAACAGAATAGTGAACACAATTCAGACTTCTTAAAGTAACACTAAACAAAAAAATAATACCAGTTTTCTAGGAGACGCAGATTTAAATTATTGCACATCAAAAGACGAATTTTCTAAATTAACTTCACATCTTTAAGATAAAAAATACACTAGATACGATAACTTATATTTAATATAACCTAAATGTCAAGGCTTCGTGCAGTGCAAGGGCTTATACGGCTCACTTATAGTAGTTTATTTGGACATGATACAAATAGTTGCAATATGTTATGAGATGTTATGAGGTGTACATGCCAAAAGCCCCTAATATGTAGGGCATTTTGGGCAGACTTAAAATGAACTTAAAACTAAATGGTAAGAATTTTAGTAGATAGTTTACAATATGAGTATAGTTGAGTATTTAAGCTATGCAATTTGAATAGTTTAGACTATGACATTTTTGAAATATAGTTTTATGTTTTTGTCTTATTTATAAAATTAATTAAATCAGATTAAACAATATGTGTTGCAATAACAAATTATATGGTCATTAGATGAGTTACAAGGAGCACAAGGGTACATGAGGATACATGAGGTATAAGTTTCAACATTTGTACTAGATTATATTTGGTAAACTATTTCTCATTGAGCAATTAAGTAAGGGATTTTGAGGCTAAAAGGTAAGAATTATAGTAGACAGTTTACAATATAAGTATAGTTGAGCATTTAAGCTATGAAATTTGAACATAATTTGAGCATGACTTTTTTTAAACAATAGTTTTATAATTTTGGATCATTTACAGTTTTATATGTCTACATACTAGAATTATTAAATCAGATTAAACAAATTAAATCAATAATTTGTTTTGCAATAATAGATTAAATGGTCATTAGATGAGTTACAAAGAGCACATGGGTACATGAGGATGGATTTCTTTATATTAGGTGGTTTATACATTATAAGATATAACATGGCATATACATTATGAGGTATAAGTTTCAACATTTGTACTAGATTATGTTTGATAAATTGCTTTTTCAAGGCCTAGACGGCTTTTATAAGCCGTCTAGGCCTTGAAACAACCACAAGCACCACAGGAAGTGCAAGAGGTGAGTAACAGTGATATCTAGCTTAGCAGAACCAACCTTGATTACGTATGATTATTGTCGTGCTGTCTCAGGTGTCTTGCTGTCTCAGGTATCTTGCTGTCTCAGGTGTCTTGCTGTCTCAGGTGTCGTGCTGTCTCAGGTGTCTTGCTGTCTCAGGTGTCTTGCTGTCTCAGGTGTCTTGCTGTCTCAGGTGTCGTGCTGTCTCAGGTGTCTTGCTGTCTCAGGTGTCTTGCTGTCTCAGGTGTCTTGCTGTCTCAGGTGTCTTGCTGTCTCAGGTGTCTTGCTGTCTCAGGTGTCTTGCTGTCTCAGGTGTCTTGCTGTCTCAGGTGTCTTGCTGTCTCAGGTGTCTTGCTGTCTCAGGTGTCTTGCTGTCTCAGGTGTCTTGCTGTCTCAGGTGTCTTGCTGTCTCAGGTGTCTTGCTGTCTCAGGTGTCTTGCTGTATCAGGTGTCTTGCTGTCTCAGGTGTCTTGCTGTATCAGGTGTCTTGCTGTCTCAGGTGTCTTGCTGTCTCTCTTGGTAGTCCACTGACTGTCTTGGTAGTTCACTGACTGTCTTGGTAGTCCACTGACTGTCTTGGTTGTTCACTGACTGTCTTGGTTATGCACTGTCTTGGTTGTACACTGACTGTCTTGGTTGTTCACTGACTGTCTTGGTTGTTCACTGACTGCCTTGGTTGTTCACTAACTGTCTTGGTTATACACTGACTGTCTTGGTTGTACACTAACTGTCTTGGTTCACTGACTGTCTTGGTTGTTCACTAACTGTCTTGGTTGTTCACTAACTGTCTTGGTTCACTAACTGTCTTGGTTGTTCACTAACTGTCTTGGTTCACTAACTGTCTTGGTTGTTCACTAACTGTCTTGGTTCACTAACTGTGTTGGTTGTTCACTAACTGTCTTGGTTGTTCACTAACTGTCTTGGTTGTTCCCTGAATGTCTTGGTTGTTCACTGACTGTCTTGGTTGTTCACTGTCTTGGTTGTTCACTGACTGTCTTGGTTGTTCACTGACTGTCTTGGTTGTTCACTGACTGTCTTGGTTGTTCACTGACTGCCTTGGTTGTTCACTAACTGTCTTGGTTATACACTGACTGTCTTGGTTATACACTGACTGTCTTGGTTGTTCACTAACTGTCTTGGTTCACTAACTGTCTTGGTTGTTCACTAACTGTCTTGGTTGTTCACTAACTGTCTTGGTTGTTCACTAACTGTCTTGGTTCACTAACTGTCTTGGTTGTACACTGACTGTCTTGGTTGTTCACTGACTGTCTTGGTTGTTCACTAACTGTCTTGGTTGTTCACTAACTGTCTTGGTTCACTAACTGTCTTGGTTGTACACTGACTGTCTTGGTTGTACACTGACTGTCTTGGTTGTTCACTAACTGTCTTGGTTGTACACTAACTGTCTTGGTTGTACACTGACTGTCTTGGTTGTACACTGACTGTCTTGGTTGTTCACTAACTGTCTTGGTTGTACACTGACTGTCTTGGTTGTACACTGTCGTCGTTGTTCACTAACTGTCTTGGTTGTTCACTGACATAAGAACATAAGAAAAAAGGAACACTGCAGCAGGCCTACTGACCCATGCGAGGCAGGTCCATCACTCACCGGCTTAGACCTGACCACCTGGAGCTAACCTTCTCCAGGTAAACTCCAGGTAGTCAGGTCACTTCCACTTAAGGAATTAGTACGGAATCTGACCTAGTAGCACAAGCTAGTCAGGTCCAACTCACACCCACCCACACCCACTCATGTATTTATCTAACCTATTTTTAAAACTACACAACGTTCCATCCCCTATGACGGTACTCGGAAGTTTGTTCCACTCATCCACAACTCTATTACTGTCATGGTTGTTCACTGACTCTCTTGGTTGTTCACTGACTGTCTTTGTTGTGCACTGTCTTGGTAGTTCACTGACTGCCTTGGTTGTACACTGACTGTCTTGGTTGTTCACTGACTGTCTTTGTTGTGCACTGTCTTGGTAGTTCACTGACTGCCTTGGTTGTACACTGACTGTCTTGGTTGTCCACTGACTGTCTTGGTTGTACAGTGACTGTCTTGGTTGTTCACTGACTGTCTTGGTTGTACACTGACTGTCTTGGTTGTACACTGTCTTGGTTGTTCACTGACTGAGGGTCCATGGGCAGGGTAGTAAAGACCGTCAGTGAGGCTAGACAACCCTCACCCCCGGAAAACTGTTTCATGACTTGCGTAACATCTCACCCTGGCTTCACTATCTTGCTTTATTATCCGACCCCTGTGGGCTTAGCACTCACCCCGTAGATGCACTAAGAGTAATAAATGTCCCCCCCCCCCGTTTTTTAGTGTAACTGCCCAGAGACACTCCTATGTCAAAAGTTTTTTTTATTTTAAGAGCAAAAAGATTATATATGCGAGGCTGGAAGTAAGAACTTGTATGAGATCAAGACTCCACTTGTATGAGATCAAGACTCTACTTGTATGAGATCAAGACTCTACTTGTATGAGATCAAGACTCCACTTGTATGAGATCAAGACTCCACTTGTATGAGATCAAGACTCTACTTGTATGAGATCAAGACTCCACTTGTATGAGATCAAGACTCTACTTGTATGAGATCAAGACTCTACTTGTATGAGATCAAGACTCTACTTGTATGAGATCAAGACTCCACTTGTATGAGATCAAGACTCTACTTGTATGAGATCAAGACTCTACTTGTATGAGATCAAGACTCTACTTGTATGAGATCAAGACTCTACTTGTATGAGATCAAGACTCCACTTGTATGAGATCAAGACTCTACTTGTATGAGATCAAGACTCTACTTGTATGAGATCAAGACTCTTCTTGTATGAGATCAAGACTCCGCTTGTATGAGATCAAGACTCTACTTGTATGAGATCAAGACTCTACTTGTATGAGATCAAGACTCTACTTGTATGAGATCAAGACTCTACTTGTATGAGATCAAGACTCCGCTTGTATGAGATCAAGACTACACTTGTATGAGATCAAGACTCTACTTGTATGAGATCAAGACTCTACTTGTATGAGATCAAGACTCTACTTGTATGAGATCAAGACTCTACTTGTATGAGATCAAGACTCTACTTGTATGAGATCAAGACTCCGCTTGGAATCTAATAGCTTTGCCAGAAGTCTATGTTTTCTGTGGCTGATATAAAAAAAACAAAAGTGAATCATTGTGAATGCGAGAAATATATGGATTACTGGGTCACAAGTTAACTTTATCATTTAGATAATGACAAAACAATTCCTGACCAACTTTGTTGTTGATGAACAAAAAGGCACAATACCGTGACTGGAACAATACCGTGACTGGAACAATACACAAATAACCCACACACACGAAACAGAAATTTACGACGACGTTTCGGTCCTCTCAAAACATTAACTAGTCACACTTTATTTTGTCAATGGGTGGGCACTGGACGTCACACTCTCCTGTACAATTTGGTTCGATTAATCTCTCAGATTATTCATTTTGGCGATTATTTTTCTAGGTTAGGTTTTTTACTGTCGCAAACACTAATGGTCAGTATAACAAAAATATTGAAATGAGGTAAATATTAAAAAAAATATTGCATAACGAAATCAAATTAGAATCCTCAAGAAAATAAGACTTAGTTCAATTACCATTTTCATTCCAACAAGACCACTTATAACCTTAATTTTTAAAGGGGTGGAGGGGAAAGCCAGCGGAAGGCCTCGGTCAGACGACCAAAAGCTCTAACATCGGATCATCATCTAAGACCCGCGTCAGAAAACACTTGTCCTGTTTCCTGACGAACCTTACCTAACCTAACCCACAGGACCGGTAAGCCAGTGGAAGGCCTTGGTCAGATGACCAAAAGCTCCAGGTTACACAGGTGTTTAGTGTATATATCACCAGTTTATCTAACTTGGAGGGTGTTTCTGGGGTCAACACCCCCGCTGACCGGTCCATGACCAGGTCTCGTGGTGGATCAGAGCCTGATCAACCAGGCTGTTACTGCTGGCCACACATAAACCGACGTACGAACCACATCCCGGCTGATCAGGTACTGACTTTAGGTGCCTGTCCAGTGCCTTCTTGAAGACAGCCAGGGGTTTATTGGTAGTTGAACAGTCTTGAGCCCCTTATAAAGAAGTCAAGGATGAGATAGAGGCAAATAGTCCATGAGAGTGATACATACAGAACGTGAATTAACTATGGAACGGGAGGGTTTTGAATCCTTAGTGCTCACAGTGCTCCACTCGCCCCTTATGACTTCTCACTACGGCAGAGTCAAATTTCACTCACAATATGCGAGGCTGATCCTTGAGTGCGACATTTCTCCTTCATTGTCTCACCAGACGCGGTAGTAATGTTATGGTGTCTAGAGATCATTATCTGTTGTTCTCACAAGCAACCGTAAGCTTTCACCGCTTGCGTCTCCCCTCAGTCATGTACCTGCGGCTGTAAGTGTCTTGTTCTCTTCTATATGTTAAGACTGTAGATGTCTAGACATCTGAGAATACAGCCACATGTACGTTTAAAGACATTTACTAGAGGAAGCTATATATATACAATACTAATATCGCAAACCAAGCAATACAGGATGCAAAACAACCACGGGGGGGAGTAGAATGATAGCTCTAGGCCTTTCATGTTGTAATTAACACATCATCAGGAGCTTGCAATGTTGCAGAAAAGAGGAGGATGTCCAAGTAAAATACGATCCCAAGGGACGTGTTGACTGTGAAGTGAGGTGGGTGTGACAGCGTCTGGGGTGAGGCAGGAGTCACTGTCATGTTGTCTGGTAGACACACTCATACTCTGTGAATCATTTTCTTTTACTTGGGTAAAAGGTGAGGTGTACACCCGCAGCTAATCCTGTGAGCGGCACCTCAGAGAAACAGGATTACGGATGTTATCTTTGCCTGACCTCACTGCCACTAATACTAGGGTATAAGTATCTCCGAGGGACAAAAAGGCACAGTACAGTGACTGCAACAATACCGTGACATTGTAAATGGTCCAAGTCGGACAGTAACAACGTCCTAAGCTTCTTTCTCCCATGTGTGGATTATTTATGTATAAGTATCTCTGATTGTATTGTTGTTTCTGCTAGGCTAAGGCTAGGTTATATCTCTGGCAGTACTGTTATTACTGCTAGGCTAAGGCTAGGATATATCTCTGGCAGTATTGTTGTTTCTACTAGACTAAGGCTAGGTTATATCTCTGGCAGTACTGTTATTACTGCTAGACTAAGGCTAGGTTATATCTCTGGCAGTACTGTTGTTACTGCTAGGCTAAGGCTAGGTTATATCTCTGGCAGTACTGTTGTTACTGCTAGACTAAGGTTAGGTTATATCTCTGGCAGTACTGTTGTTACTGCTAGGCTAAGGCTAGGTTATATCTCTGGCAGTACTGTTATTACTGCTAGACAAAAGCTAGGTTATATCTCTGGCAGTACTGTTGTTACTGCTAGGCTAAGGCTAGGTTATATATCTGGCAGTACTGTTATTACTGCTAGACTAAGGCTAGGTTATATCTCTGGCAGTACTGTTATTACTGCTAGACTAAGGCTAGGTTATATCTCTGGCAGTACTGTTGTTACTGCTAGACTAAGGCTAGGTTATATCTCTGGCAGTACTGTTATTACTGCTAGACTAAGGCTAGGTTATATCTCTGGCAGTACTGTTATTACTGCTAGACTAAGGCTAGGTTATATCTCTGGCAGTACTGTTGTTACTGCTAGGCTAAGGCTAGGTTATATCTCTGGCAGTACTGTTGTTACTGCTAGTCTAAGGCTAGGTTATATCTCTGGCAGTACTGTTGTTACTGCTAGGCTAAGGCTAGGTTATATCTCTGGCAGTACTGTTGTTACTGCTACCTGGAGTCTACCTGGAGAGAATTCCAGGGGTCAACGCCCTCGCGGCCCGGTCTGTGACCAGGCCTCTTGTTGGACCAGAGCCTGATCAACCAGCCTGTTACTGCTGGCCGCACGCAGTCCAACGTACGAACCACAGCCCGGCTGATCAGGTACCGACTTGAGGTGCCTGTCCAGTGCCTGCTTGAAGACAGCCAGGGGCTTGTTGGTAATCCCCCTGATGTATGCTGGGAGGCAGTTGAACAATCTTGGGCCCCTCACACTTATTGTGTTGTCCCTCAACGTGCTAGTGGCACCCCTGCTCTTCATTGGGGGAATGTTACATCGCCTGCCGAGTCTTTTGCTTTCGTACGGAGTGATTTTTGTGTGCAAGTTTGGTACTAAGCCCTCGAGAATTTTCCATGTGTATATAATAATGTATCTCTCCCGCCTGCGTTCTAGAGAGTACAGGTTTAGGAACTTCAAGCGTTCCCAGTAATTGATGTGGTTTATCGCACTTATGCGTGCACATTTTCAAGGTCAGCAATTTCACCCGCCTTGAAAGGTGCAGTTAGTGTGCAGCAATATTCCAGCCTAGATAGAACAAGCGATCTGTAAAGTGTCAACATGGGCTTGGCATCCCTGGTTTTGAAGGTTCTCATTATCCATCCTGTCATTTTTCGAGCAGATGCAATTGCTACATTGTTATGGTCCTTGAAGGTGAGATCCTCTGACATGATCACTCCCAGGTCTTTGACATTAGTTTTTCGCTCTATTGTGTGGTTGGAATTAGTTTTGTACTCCGATGAGATTTTAATTTCTTCACGTTTTCCGTATCTGAGTAATTGAAATTTCTCATCATTGAACTTCATATTGTTTTCTGCAGCCCATTTAAAGATTTGGTTTATGTCTGCTTGGAGTCTTGCAGTGTCTTCAACGGTGGACACTGTCATACAGATTCGGGTGTCATCTGCAAAGGAAGACACAGCACTGTGGCTTATATCCCTGTCAATGTCTGATATGAGGATGAGGAATAGGATGGGAGCAAGTACTGTGCCTTGTGGAACAGAGCTTTTCACAGTAGCTGCCTCAGACTTTACTCTGTTGACTACTACTCTTTGTGTTCTACGTGTTAGGAAATTATAAATCCATCTACCAACTTTTCCTGTTATTCCTTTATCACGCATTTTGTGTGCTATTACACCATGGTCACACTTGTCAAAGGCTTTTGCAAAATCTGTGTATATAACATCTGCATTCTGTTTATCTTCTAGAGCATCCAGGACCTTGTCGTAGTGGTCCAGTAGTTGGGACAGACAGGAGCGGCCTGCTCTAAACCCATGCTGTCCTGGGTTGTGCAATTGATGGGTATCAAGATGGGTGGCGATCTTGCTTCTTAGAACCCTTTCAAAGATTTTTATGATATGGGACGTTAGCGCAATTGGTCTGTAGTTCTTTGCTATTGCTTTACTGCTATACTGTTATATCTCTGGCAGTACTGTTGTTACTGCTAGACTAAGGCTAGGTTATATCTCTGGCAGTACTGTTATTACTGCTAGACTAAGGCTAGGTTATATCTCTGGCAGTACTGTTATTACTGCTAGACTAAGGCTAGGTTATATCTCTGGCAGTACTGTTGTTACTGCTAGTCTAAGGCTAGGTTATATCTCTGGCAGTACTGTTATTACTGCTAGACTAAGGCTAGGATATATCTCTGGCAGTACTGTTGTTACTGCTAGACTAAGGCTAGGTTATATCTCTGGCAGTACTGTTATTACTGCTAGACTAAGGCTAGGTTATATCTCTGGCAGTACTGTTATTACTGCTAGACTAAGGCTAGGTTATATCTCTGGCAGTACTGTTGTTACTGCTAGGCTAAGGCTAGGTTATATCTCTGGCAGTACTGTTATTACTGCTAGACTAAGGCTAGGTTATATCTCTGGCAGTACTGTTGTTACTGCTAGTCTAAGGCTAAGTTATATCTCTGGCAGTACTGTTATTACTGCTAGACTAAGGCTAGGTTATATCTCTGGCAGTACTGTTATTACTGCTAGACTAAGGCTAGGTTATATCTCTGGCAGTACTGTTATTACTGCTAGACTAAGGCTAGGTTATATCTCTGGCAGTACTGTTATTACTGCTAGACTAAGGCTAGGTTATATCTCTGGCAGTACTGTTGTTACTGCTAGACTAAGGCTAGGTTATATCTCTGGCAGTACTGTTATTACTGCTAGACTAAGGCTAGGTTATATCTCTGGCAGTACTGTTATTACTGCTAGGCTATAAGTATATCCGACAGTATGGTTTGTATAGAATGCAAAGTGTGTACGTAGGGTCATACACCTCCACGAAAACTTCAAAATGACTAATATTTCTTCCCAGTGATGTAAGAATGGTCAGTGGTGTCTGACAAAGACCCATTGTGACCTCTGTAATATATATATATATATATATATATATATATATATATATATATATATATATATATATATATATATATATATATACAATTTCTCCAAAAGTTGAGTTAGTCTTAAAATTATTTAGGTATCATTTTTTTTTACACGTCGCCAGGTTCCCACCACTGTTTTACCAGAGGCGTTGCCGATACTACAGTTCAAAAACTGCAACACATCAACACCCCACCTTCAGAGTGCAGGAACTGTTGTTCCCACCTCCAGGACTCAAGTCCGGCTGACTGGTTTACCCAAAATCCCTTCATAAATGCTCATCACCACTATAATATTGGTCATTTATCTGGAAGAAACGAAATGTGGATATTGAATATACTCGTCCAGTCTGCTATCATGGTAGGAGATCCAAAGAAGGAAAACACCTTCACCAAAGCTTTCTCCCTAGATGTTTTTTTCAGAAGTATTCAGACATCACTAGCGAAGAGATCCACTCATCCATACCACCATCCATATGCCTCCTTCATAGTGGAGGTAACTTACTTCCCACGTCCTGAGCAAGGTCATCATTATGGTGCCCCGTGGCCTGGTGGCAAGAGCTCTCGCTTCACACGGTGAGGGTCCGGGTTCGATTCCCGGCGAAGGGGTGGAAACATCGGACGTGTTTCCTTACACGGTTGTCTATGTTCATCCATCAGTAAAATGGGTACCTGGGTGTTAGTCGACTGGTGTGGGTCGCATCCTGGGACAAAACTGACCTAATTTGCCCCAAATGCTCTGCATAACAAGCGGATTTCTATATAGTAGTATGCCATTGATATCAGCTAGGCCTGTATACCTTGTATACTTGTAGTATACCTTCTGGCAAGACAGTGATGGAGTGAATGATGATGAAAGTTTTTCTTTTTCGGGCCACCCTGCCTTGGTGGGAATCGGCCGATGTGTTAATAAAAAAAAAAAAAAAAAATTATTATTATTATTATTATTATTATTATTATTATTGTTTTTATTATTATTATTATTATTATATGACCAAGACCCGCGTGAGGGAACACTTGTCCTGTTTCGTTACAAACAACCTAAACGTAACTCACCTTCGGGCAGAGGTTGTGTCTCCCCGGACGGTCGAAATATTAAAGGAGGTGGACAGTGGTGTGCGGGAAATGTTGTGGTGTGTGTGCACTGGTGTGAACTACAACAGGGGGCTGAGCTACACACTAGACCAGCCTGCAGTCACCACTTGTCATTATGTACCAGACAGTGGTGTGGGGTGCCTGCTGGCGCCGCCTACCCTCGCGGCCAACACGCACTTACTGCCCACCCACTCGTGTTTTACATCTACGGATCACCACATATGGATAATTTCCCCGTTTGTGAGGGCCTTGCTGGCGGCGGGTGTGAGTGGTGTCAGCAGGGCTCACTGAGGCCCTCCCAAAGTAATAGTTTCTAAGGATTTATAACCTCGCATGAGACAGTATTGGTGAGGCTAGCGTGTTACCTCTAGCAAGTCCGACCCATGTGATACCTCCTGTTGTACACCCTCGTTCAGCACTACACCTTTACGTGTTCTCGCACCTAAACAGCCTTCGTGTGTCAGAGTGTGCTCTGTGCAACCAAATTCATGCGTGGAGAGAGTAACTGTGTCAGTGTTGTTGCAGAGAATGTATCCCAAACACAGCCAGGCCAGGTACCTATAGTGTACCAAGCAGAGAGTAAGCTCGGCCAGGTACCAAGTGTATGTGTTACAAAAAAGGAAAGTAACACACAGCCAGGCCAGGTACCAATCGTGTGTGTCACAGAGAAGGAAGGGAACACACAGCCAGGCAGGGAAACAGGCAGGGAAGAGGTGCATAGTGTCTGTGAATTCTGCTGTGTCCGTCCTCCAGCAAGCCGACATTCATGTCTACCTGGGCTGCTCACGTGCACGTAAGTCATCTCATAGTTTCATGATATTCCTTCAACCTAGCAAATGTTATATTGTCTCAGCCGCTGTGAGACCAGTCTCCTTACATATACATATATATATATATATATATATATATATATATATATATATATATATATATATATATATATATATATATATATATATCTGAGCACTGGGGAAGGGGGTCTGATGCCAGTATTTAAGTCTTTCCATGAACATACCTGAACAAGGTCTTGGGTGCCTTTGCTTCATCCTGACTGACTGGTTTGCATTAAGAATGCTTGTAATAATTATCAGTGCTTGCAACTGTTGTAGTTAATAACCTGCTTCAAGCAAATCGACATTGTGAAATAGGAAAAAGATTATTGTAATCTCAGAGTTAAGGTGAGAAGATAAACACCGGGCGGCCCATGAATCTACTACTGTAAGTGGACAAAAGAGTTTTTATAATGATTTTTTTGGGGGTATCAGTAACTGATTTATAATAAGCGACGAGAGTGAAAGACAAGACGCTTACCAGAACACACGAAGAAATTTTCGATACAAACTATGTAAATTTACCGTTGAAGGAATCCTCCTCAGGTTACTACAGTAGGCTGTTATAAGTCCCCTCACCTACTCATGACTGCAACAGTAGTGTCGTACAGTGACTGCTGGTGTTGGCTCACTAATATATGTTGCTTTGAAGGAATAATTATGCTGTGTTAAGGATAACATGCTCTTAAATACAACTTAAGAAACGAGAAATACAAACAAACGACAACGACTAGATTAAACGAAAATAAACTATGTTTTAAGATAATGTTTTAACGAAGCTAAAAGAAAAACAACATCACAGGATATTCGTCAATAATATATACATGTAAACTGAAGTCAATTGTCTAAACCACAAAGGCAAATAAAACAAAATAATAAACAATGGTTTAACGGAAGGCGCTGGAGAGCTATGATATATAAAAGTGTGAGAAGAGAGGAACACAAAAGCTTTAGAAATAAAACAGAACGCAATTCTTTAATAAAGGTTTACAAAAAAAAAGAAGTATTTAAATGTTATAGGCGAAATACGATAGTAAACTCACTGAAATAGAGACGGGAACACGTGAGGCAATAAAGAGGAAGTACCAGTGTGTAGAGTAGAAGGTATTTTACATGTAGATTATTTTAATCCCAAACAGACAGCTGTAATGGAAGACAGTGAGATTAACGAGGAAGCAAAATAGTACCAGTTTCTGACACAATACTCGAGTCAGAGAGGTCAACATGAGGATCATGAGGGTACCATCATGAGGACAACATCATGAGAACACCATCAAGAGGACACCATCATGAGGACAATATCACGAGGACAGCATCATGAGGTCAACATCATGATTGTTGAAAAGACCACAAAACACTATGCTCTCCATTACACCCAGCAGGGAAAATGACTCACATGGAAGATGGCACACACACACTGCCGTAACTGACTCACATGGAAGAAGGCACACACACACTGTCGGTATTTAAAAATGGTTGTAGGGACACACCCTTTAATAAATTAGAGACCAGTTTCTTTGACAAGTGTTGTTGTAATAACATCGGTCAGAACCATTAGAGGAAAGTGTAGGAAACACTACAGAAGCAAGTCATGGTTGATGATTAAGACACATGTGTAACAGTTGGGTATCTTTGTACCTTTGTAACTAGTTCAGCTATTATAACTTTGGGGCCCAGTCCCTGGACCCATTATGTACCTCTGTAATCTTTTGACTACCGCCCACAGGATGGGTATGGGGTGCATAATAAAGATATTAAACTAACAACTTTATTGATGAGACGTTTCGCGTACACAGTCAAATACAGAGGCAGCAGCAGTGATGGAATAAATTGATATAATCAGTCCATCAACCTTGGAGAAAAAGTATTTGAGGTGGTCAGTCCCCCAGCCTGGAGAAGTTCAGCTCCATGGAGCTCAATTCTTCTACAGGCTGAGGGACTGACTACATCCTCTTTATTTCATTACTGCTGCTGCCTTGGTATTTGACTGAAGAAGTCTACTGTGTAGACGAAACATTTCATCAATAAAGACACCCAACTGTCGTACATGTGTCTTAATCTTCAACTTGTCATTATTTTATACCATTTTCAACAAGTTTTGGTTCTGAGTAAAAGAACACATTTTATTGTGGCAACGTTTCGCTCTTCACGAGCTTTATCAAGACGTTTCGAGTGTCATTTTACTCACCATATTGTCGGTAATTCTACCAACAATAATACAAGTCTTGGTTCTCCATAACACTCGATATTAATCCTCTGAACCAGTTCAGGACAGGTACGACCTCTCGTGACCTCTGACCTTAGAGAACCGACAAAGAGAACCAAAGCATATTACCGTATTTTCCAGTATATAAGACGCACGACAGAGGTGTCATAACGGTTAACCAGTAAGTATATTCAAGGGTTATATTACCCTCTTACTTTAGACTAAAGCGTAACCTAAAGTCTACCCTTGAACCCTGACCTCGAGCATATAAGGCGCAGGGGGATTTTTTACAAGACTTTTGCGAGGGGAAAAAAGGCGCGTCTTATACGCCGGAAAACGCTGTTATTGCTAAACAATTCGTTTTCTCGTACTGGCCCCAGTTACGTTTTTAATTAAGATACGTAACTTATCAGAAGGAATACAACACTGTGTGAATGTATGTGAGAATGATGCTAAAATCTTAGGTGAAATAACGAATAAAAAAATGACATCCCTCCTGCACAGGATGGGTATGGGGTCCATAATAAAGATGTCAAACTATACTCCTGTGTTGAAGGCTCTGCTGAAATGACAGATCTATGCAGGCTGGGTCCAGGCGAGAGATGAGTCGTCTTTCTCTGTTCTCTGTTCTGTCAAGAAGTCGCAGATGAGATGAATAATTTACGAAAAGTTCAGAGAAGAGCTGAACATGACCACCAGAGTTTTGATGAAAGGTTGAAAAGACTGGAAATGTTCAGACTGACTGATAACAGAGAGAAGAGACAATATAACGGTGTCCACACTGTTAACAGGAAAAGAGGAGACATAACAAAGACATGGAAGATCCTCAAAAAAATATAAAATAATAGATTAAGAAAAAGACTTCTCAGTACCAGCAACAACAGGAAGACACAGTGGGGACGAAGCTACGACAGGAAATAAATTTCTTAGCGGAAAAGAGTGACTGACCAAGAGTATAAATCAAAACAGGAAGCAGTAAGTGACTCAACCAATGGAAAATGGAAAGAATCACATGAAATTAGTGAAGATGGGACACCACACCTGGAGGAGGTCAACGCCCCCTATGGGGAGGTCCTTGACCTGCCATGTTCACATGGCCTAGGACCAAATGAAGAGCCCCTAACCAGCATCAAGGCAAAACAATGCAATAAAAATAATACCGTACTATTATGAGTTTAAAAGAGACAAAACAGCATCAGCAACTCCATTAAATATACCTGAAACTGGCTCACAGAGCCAGTTACACAGGTCAGTATCAGATTTTGTCCCCGTGTGTCATGTAGGGGACAGGGAGCTAGACACCTAGAGTCAGTACCTGATCAGCCGGGATGTGGTTCGTACGTAGGTTTGCGTGCTGCCAGCAGTAACAGCCTGGTTGATCAGGCCCTGATCCCCCCGCGAAGCCTGGTCACAGACCGGGCCGCGGGGGCGTCGACGCCGATGGTGAAAGTTTGAAGTCGAGCAGATAAGTCATTCTAGAGATATGGCACGAGCCAACCATTCCAGGTATTTTAATTTTTCTTACTATTTTTTACTGCATCAACAAATTTGCCAACATGTAAACTTAGATGCGGGACCAAGGACCCCAGTGTAAATAAGTCAAGGACCCCAGTGTAAATAAGTCAAGGACCCCAGTGTAAATAAGTCAAGGACCCTAATGTAAATATGTCAAGGATCCCAGTATAAATAAGTCAAGGACCCCAATGTAAATAAGTCAAGGACCCCAATAGAAATAAGTCACTTTGTCTGGCTTTGTTGGATCATCCTGGTAGGTAATTTACACATGTTACTATGTATGATAATTTGTATAACCGTATTAATGTATACCTGAATAAACTTACCCATTAAATACTGAAGCCGAACAGAAGAGATAAACTGAAAATCCTGTAATGTGACTTAACGGGATTAAGAATCTCAAAGAATCTTACACATAAAATGGTCAGATCTGTTCCTTCACATTTTAATTTCACTCTCCACCGCCGTCGTATTAATTATTTTCCAATATTTCTTGGACATTTGAAGTTTTCGAAATTATCCCGGTCATTCCAGGATGCTGGGAATGTTATCCCGGTCATTCCAGGAGGCTGGGAATGTTATCCCAGTCATTCCAGGATGCTGGGAATGTTATCCCGGTCATTCCAGGATGCTGGGAATGGGTTCGGTAACTTTGGTCACAGGGAAGGTGGACATGCTAGTCATTCCAAGAATTTGGTCCTCGTTACCGTACACAAAATTTCTCCTCCATTCTCCCTCTCTTTCCTCTGTTTGTGTATAATTTATCTTGGTCTCCTTTCTCTGGTATGATGGAGATGTCTTTGGGATAGGTTATCCTGAGAGTTCCCAAATGATGGTAACTCCAGCTATGCTGGAAGGAAGCCTTTGAGGCTGTCATAGCTGTTGAACCCTCGCTAGAATACCTGACAACATCCTCATTGCACTATTGAAGTCTCTCAGCTCAGGCTGACATATTTCAAAACCACTACTTCTTTTTCTTCCTCTCTTGGTCCCGTCCCTGTTCCCCCTCACCTATATATACTAGCTCCTTCACTCTTTTGTGTTGGGTTAACTAATAGCTATAAACCATAACCATAATTTTCAAAGGGGTGGAGGGGTAAACCAGTGGAAGGCTCGATCATATGACCAAAAGCTCCAGCTGCAGGTCATCATATGACTAAGACCCGCGTCAGGAAACACTTGTTCTGTTTCCTGACAAACCTAAACTAACGTCTTTTGTGTCAGTGTGACTTTGTAAATGGTTCAAGTCAGACAGAAACGTCGTTGTAAGAAGCTCTCTACATGTGTGTGGTATTTGTGTATATCAGCACCTTTGTATGAATCCCAATCTTACGTGACGGAATATGACAGGGAAACAGCTCTCGGTCCTCTTGTGTAGCCACCATATAGGATAGGATAGAATAGGGTATCCAATTTTGCTAAAAGAAGAAAAAGGAATAACCTAACGTACTGCGGTGGATTGTTGTTGCAGAGGTCTGAGCGAAGCTCAGACCTCTGCAACAACAATTGTCCTCAAAGATTTGTTAAGTTATACCATGAATTAAGGAAAGATCGTAGACTTCACCTTACGAAACAGATAAAGCAAATACGATAGTAATTATGGACAACGTAGATTATAGTGGAAAAATAAACATGTTATTAGAAGACTGGGGAACTTACGTGCCCTTTAAGATTACACCAGAAAGTTAAGGAAATGCTGCGGTTACTGACAAAAACAGAAAAGTATGCGAAATAATCTGCGTCTCTAAATCTTAGAAGAACGTACAAGACTAAGATGCAGCTTATGGACGAATGTGTTAGAATATTCAGAATTAATATCCAGTGGATCTACAAAGTCCACAAGTACAAAAAAAATCAGGGACACGTGGCCTAAAAATGGGTGGCAATGTTTAAGAGCTGAATTATGAGACAACACCGTAAAGGCTTTATGGGTAACGAGGAGGAAAAGATGCGGTTGATAAGCGCATCCCAGATACTGTCAAGATATTGCAGTGGCTGGGAAGACACGGCAGTGGATAGAATAAAACTTGTGAGAGAGAGAGAGAGAGAGAGAGAGAGAGAGAGAGAGAGAGAGAGAGAGAGAGAGAGAGATCAAATGAAAATGCTGTCCCACAGATGGCTCCAACTTCATCCTGTCCCCTACTTGTATGTTTCATAAAAATAAAAATGCTTTCAAATGAGCTGATGTAGGTAACAGCTCTTAGCTTGTCAATAAAGTTAGGAACCCTTAACTTGTAAATAGCTTGTCAATAAAGGTAGGGATTTAACCTAACCTTGAGAGAGAGAGAAGGAGAGTGAAGGAGAGAGAGACAGAGAGAGAAAGGCCCATGAGGGAGAGATGTCAACAGGAGTGTGCTGTCTCGAGTCAGGATTTGGACCCACACCGTTTCTAATGTAAGTTATTTAGGTACAGGTACACATAAATATAGCTACATAAATTACCGTACAAAGTAACATATGTGTATATTACTCAGGACGATCCAAAATAAGTCAGAGTGACTTATTTCCACAATGGGAAGTAAATTCTTGATCTCAGTGTTTTTGTGTGTGATCCTGAAGAGTTGTATCCTGTAACCCAACCTCCTGTATCACAGTAGCACGCAAGACTCCTATTAAATGAGCCTGAAACCCCTCACAGGGTCCCAGGAGCTACAGCTCAACTTCCTGAAAGGACTCGAGAGATTAAACACTCCCGAGTGGCTCATCCACTGGAGATGATCCACGTCTTAGAAAGGTCCAGGAGCTGTGGCTCAACACCGTCCCATCACAAGGCCTCCCTGGTCACCCACCACCGCCCCACCCTTGCCACCCACCACCACACACCCTGCCACCTACCACCGCCCACCCTGCCACCTACCACCGCCCACCCTGCCACCCACAACCACCCATCTCAGCTGCCTCTCTTCTTGTGTTTCATATATGTGCATGTAATTGTGGGCGGACCCACAGCCTTGGGTAGAATTGTGGGTTGTCTTACAACCTTGGGTGGAATTGTGGGCGGTCCCATAGCCTTGTATTTTGCTGGAAGTGTACTGGAAAACTCCATTCCAGTTGTAAGTTAAACCCTCTGTAAGAGAACTCCAGTGGTGCTGGAAGGGTCATTAGTCCTGGATACAGTCTTGCTGGAAGGTCAGATACTTGTACCACTAAATCTTTTACGTCAAAATACCTTTTACAATAGACTTTTACTCTAGCTAGCCTACCTAGGAGATCTGTCAAGTATACCGGGAACAAAACTGATGTTTGTGACATTGAAACTATAAATAAACTATAAAACTATATATATTGCCATCATGAAAATCTGTAAAAGCTGCAAGGTTGCAACCCAAGCCAGGTTTCGCTTGGCTTGCATGTAATTTCTGCGAGAAATGGAGTCATGGTACATATGTAAATATCCAACAGTCTACCACTACTGTTAAAACCGGGAAATGTTTTTGGGTCTGCCCTAGTGACAGACACCTATGGGAGAACATTACATTGATACTAAAAGACAGAAACACCAACAAAAAAATATCCTTTTTGGATAATTTGACAGTCTTGCATGACAAGTGGGTTAGCTGGAGCTGTCACCCCCGGTGCTGGTGCTGTCACCCCCGGTGCTGGTGCTGTCTTGGAAGACAGTACCTGTAAGGATACAGAAATGCAAGGATACAGAAATGCAAGATGGAGATATTGGTGCTGGTATTGAAAAAACAGGTGAAGACCAAAATATACAAGATCCAGAAATACAAATTAGCGATACTGTCGGAGATGTAAAAAAATGGGGATGATGCCTCGGGGAATAGTAAAGTAGTGTTGATACGTTACTAGTAATAACTGGTGGTGGCACTGATGGTAGTAGAGGTGCTGAAGATAGTGGGGAGTCTGGAAAAACTGCAAAAATCCTGACAAACAGAAATCAATTCTGTGCAAATTCTATGCCTTGGATATCTGTAGGCATGGAATATCTTGAAAAATGGGTGGGACATGCAATTTTGACCATCCCCCCCAAAAAAAAAAAAATGCTGAGACCATTTAAAGGGGACAAGAAGGTACAGATCACACAGACCAGGCCACGGGGGCCCTGACCCCTAGGAGCACCCTCCAGGGATATTCCAGGTCATTAGTTTTGGGTACAGTTCTGCTGGAAGGTCTTTAGTTTTGGGTACAGTCTTACTGGAAGGTCATTAGTCCTGGATACAGTCTTGCTGGAAGGTCATTAGTCCTATATACAGTCTTGCTGGAAGGTCATTAGTCTTGGGTACAGTCTTGCTAGTAGGTCGTTAGTCTTGGGTACAGTCTTGCTAGTAGGTCGTTAGTCTTGGGTACAGTCTTGCTAGCAGGTCGTTAGTCTTGGGTACAGTCTTGCTAGTAGGTCGTTAGTCTTGGGTACATGGTGTTATCACCATGTACACCACAGCAAAAACAATAACACTCATGTGGTCATCACATGACAAGTCCTGTGTCAGGACATTTTACCTTACAAGTGCAACAACAACAACAACTCCGGAGGTAGAGAGCTAGTGCTGACAACAGACGTCACCGGACCAGCACAACAACCGTGACCACAGACGTTACCGGACCAGTACAATAACCGTGGCAACAAGCGTTACCGGACCAGCACAACAATGACAACAAGCGTTACCGGACCAGCACAACAATGACAACAAGCGTTACCGGACCAGCACAACAACCGTGACAACAAGCGTTACCGGTCCAGTACAACAACCGTGACAACAAGCGTTACCGGTCCAGCACAACAACTGACAACAAGCGTTACCGGACAAGCATAACAAGAGTCAAAATACAATAAACTTGATCAAAACTCGAAGAAATCTCTGCAAAAGTCGTAAGGAATGAATGAAGAAGAAGAAGCGGAGTAGGAAGAGGATGAGGAATAGGAAGAGTATGAGAAGTGTGAGTAACTTAAACTTAAGGAAGACACAGATTGAAACTCCGTGGTAAAGTCTATGTAACTTTTGTAGGAAGGGACTTACAAGTTGGTAGAGGAAAAAGTCTGAGAAAATCTCTTGTGGAGGAACGTGAGAGGGTGAGTATTGCAGGAGCCAGACAGTAAGAGTCAGCAGCGCGTGCCTTGTTGCAGACATAGCCACTTGTGGCCTCCAGGGGCGTCCTCTATGTTGCTGACGTTCTCCAGGGACGCCTCCGTGTTGCTGACGTCCTCCAGGGGCGCCTCCGTGTTGCTGACGTCCTCCAGGGTCGTCCTTCGTGTTGCTGGCGTCTTCCAGGGACGTCCTTCGTGTTGCTGACGTCCTTCAGGGACGCCTCCGTGTTATTGACGTCCTCCAGGGGCGCCTCTCTGTTGCTGATGTCCTCCAGGGACGCCTTCGAGTTTCTGAAGTCCTCCAGGGATATTCGGTGTGTTGCTGACGTCCTCCAGGGGCTCCTCCGTGTTGTTGACATCCTCCAGGGGCGCCTCCGTGTTGCTGACGTCCTCCCGGGATATCCTGTGTGTTGCTGACGTCTTCCAGGGGCACCCTGCCAGTTGCTGACGTTCTCCATGGACGCCTCCGTGTTGTTACGTCCTCCAGGGACGTCCTCCGTGTTGCTGACCTTCTCCAGGGATGTCCTGCGTGTTTCTGACGGCCTCCAGGGATGTCCTCCGTGTTGCTGACGGCCTCCAGGGGCGGCTCCGTGTTGCTGACGGCCTCCAGGGGCGCCTCCGTGTTGCTGACGTCCACCTAGTATCGTGGTCTTCTTGGACAGGCTCAGGTTTTCTTGGCAACGCCCTTGGTCATTTTGGCTTCGCTCTGTTCTGTTAGACACATTAGTGGGGGTTCAGTCCTCGCTCAGACCAGCAAGCAGCAGCCTCTGCCGTGTCTGCTCAGACCAGTAAGGAAGCACTCCTGTGTCTGCTCAGATCAGCAAGCAGGCACCTTTGCCGTGTCTGCTCAGACCAGCAAGCAGTTACTCCTGCTGTGTACTTGTCCTTCTAGAGGCGGGACACTTGCACAGTCAACACTCCTGGTCCAGCGTGTCCTAGCTTCTGGCTACTTGTTGAGAATGGGTGTCAGTTGTGGATGTCCTAGTGAGAGAAGCAACCAGAGTGAAGCTGGCTGCCCGTCTTCTGGTGTAATAATCGTCATCTTTACTGTCCACAAAATTTGTATAGGTGGGGGAGTTGAGAACGAACTTAAATTTATTTTTATAAGTTTATTTATTCTGGATAATTTTATGGCTAACTTCCGAAAAAGATGAATTATTATTAACTGTACTGAATATTCTCCTAATATCCGTGTGTACTCATCTATTTGTAGTTGCAAGGGTCGAATCACAGCTCCTGGGCCCCACTTCTTCGCTAGTCGCTACTAGGTATATTCTTTCCTTGCTCCAAGAGCCTTATCGTACCTCTTGAAGCTATGTATGGGTTTGCATGTGTGTGTATGTGTGTGTGTGTGTCCAGGTCTGGCCTCAGTAGTGTACTGGCCGGTCTGTTGACAAGCACAGCTGAGGATGCCAAAAATACAACAGAATGATGATGCAGTCAGCAAGCTGCAGGATTCTTGCAACAAACACGTACACACACACACACACACACACACACACACACACACACACACACACACACACACACACACACACACATTCATGGTACTATGCTGGCAAGAATGACGGGGAACATGCTACAGTGGCTTAAACAATACCTGAGGGAAACAAAAGAGAGTGACGGGACGTCAGGAAGGGGCAAGTGCAACACGCGGGGTGCCTCAAAGACTGTTACTGGGATCCATACTATTTCTGGCATATGTGAATGATCTAACGGAGTCAGATGTATCCAAGATGAGGTAAAATTAATAATGAGAATAAAAAGAAATCAATAAGAAAAAGGAAAGTCTACATATTAACCTGGATAAATTGCAAGGTTACTCATTTAGTTGCTTATTTGAGTTCAACTCCAGTGAATGCAAGGTTACGAAAGTTTAGCGAAGAGGCGAGAAGACCGGGAACCCGAGAGAGACTGAAAGCCTCACTCCAGGAGAGAGAGACTGAAAGCCTCACTCCAGGAGAGAGAGACTGAAAGCCTCACTCAAGGAGAGAGAGACTGAAAGCCTCACTCAAGGAGAGAGAGAGAGACTGAAAGCCTCACTCCAGGAGAGAGAGAGAGACTGAAAGCCTCACTCCAGGAGAGAGAGAGACTGAAAGCCTCACTCAAGGAGAGAGAGACTGAAAGCCTCACTCCAGGAGAGAGAGACTGAAAGCCTCACTCAAGGAGAGAGAGACTGAAAGCCTCACTCAAGGAGAGAGAGAGAGACTGAAAGCCTCACTCAAGGAGAGAGAGAGAGACTGAAAGCCTCACTCCAGGAGAGAGAGAGACTGAAAGCCTCACTCAAGGAGAGAGAGAGACTGAAAGCCTCACTCAAGGAGAGAGAGAGACTGAAAGCCTCACTCAAGGAGAGAGAGAGAGAATAGGGGGGATATGGTAGTGTGTAACAACAATAGGGGGACATGGTAGTGTGTAACAACAATAGGGGGACATGGTAGTGTGTAACAACAATAGGGGGACATGGTAGTGTGTAACAACAATAAGGGACATGGTAGTGTGTAACAACAATAGGGGACATGGTAGTGTGTAACAACAATAGGGGGACATGGTAGTGTGTAACAACAATAGGGGACATGGTAGTGTGTAATAACAATAGGGACATGGTAGTGTGTAACAACAATAGGGGACATGGTAGTGTGTAATAACAATAGGGGACATGGTAGTGTGTAACAACAATAGGGACATGGTAGTGTGTAATAACAATAGGGGGGACATGGTAGTGTGTAACAACAATAGGGGACATGGTAGTGTGTAACAACAATAGGGGACATGGTAGTGTGTAACAACAATAGGGGACATGGTAGTGTGTAACAACAATAGGGGACATGGTAGTGTGTAACAACAATAGGGGACATGGTAGTGTGTAATAACAATAGGGGACATGGTAGTGTGTAACAACAATAGGGGACATGGTAGTGTGTAACAACAATAGGGGACATGGTAGTGTGTAACAACAATAGGGGACATGGTAGTGTGTAACAACAATAGGGGGACATGGTAGTAACAACAATAGGGGACATGGTAGTGTGTAACAACAATAGGGGACATGGTAGTGTGTAACAACAATAGGGGACATGGTAGTGTGTAACAACAATAGGGGGACATGGTAGTGTGTAACAATAGGGTGACAGTAAGGTATAAAGAGATGGGTATATTGTGTTGTCTTCTATGGAGGATTGTGTGGTCAGGTCAGATGCAACTATCCTTTGTCTGTTGCAGCTGCAACAGACATAGGGTAGTTACTAAGGTCGAGGAAGGTCAACGCTGGGTCAGCCTTGACCTTGCTCCGGGAGGAGAGAGTTAGTGTTTGACACAAGGTCAGCACTCCAGGCTGGGTTAATGTCCTTAACACCTGCCTCTCTCACACTTCAAGTTTATCATAGTTATATCCCGTAGCTGGGTTGGTAACGCACTCAGCTCACACACTGAGGTCCGTGGTTCGATTCACGGTACGGGTGGAACATTAGGACGTGTTTCCTTAAGACACCTGCTGTCCATGTTCACCTAACAGTAAAATAGGTACCTGGGTGTTAGTCGACTGGTGTGGGTCGCATCCTGGTGACAAAATTGACCTAATTTGCGGGAAATGCTCAGCATAACAAGGGGCTTTCTATATAGTAGTATGTCATAGATGACAGCTATGGTCTGTATACCTTGTACATGTACTTGTAGAAATAAAAGATTATTATTATTAATATTATTATTATTATTATTATTATTATTATTATTATTATTATTATTATTATTGTTGTTATTATTATTATTATTATTATTATTATTATTATTATTATTATTATTATTATTATTATTATTATTATTGTTATTATTATTATTATTATTATTATTATTATTATTATTATTATTATTATTATTGTTATTATTATTATTATTGTTATTATTATTATTATTGTTATTATTATTATTACTGCTGCTGCTGCTGCTACTTATACTGGTGCTAGCATCACTGGCCCTCCACCTCGGTCAACTGCTTCAGCAGCTTGAGTACTCAGCAGGAGACCCTGGGACGTGTGTTTGAAGCCTCACTCGGTGTATTACGATTTTTAGAAACGACGATCACACTCCAGAGTGGTGAGTGGTGAGTGGTGAGTGGTGAGTGGTGAGTGGTGAGTGGTGAGTGGTGGTGAATGAGTGGTGGTGGAGGTGGAGGATATTAGTGAGGTTGCTGGGGGTTCAAATCAGTCGTTGATCGATCACAGAACGACCTGTCGCGGCCTTGGCATGATCCTGAGTGCCATTTCTAGGTGACTCGTCACAGTGGCACCAAAGATTCTCAGGTTTCCATTCATCAGAACCCCCCTCCCCCTTCCTTCCCCATCCCCCTCCTATCCCCTTCCCCCTCCCGCTCCCCTTTACCTTCCCCTTCCCCCTCCCCCCTAACCCTAACCCTCCCCCTCCCTCACATCCCCCCACCACCATCACTGCTCATTCTCACGCTAATCATAATAATAATAACAATAATCTTTATTTCTACAAGTACATGATACAATTTATACAGACCATAGCTGACATCAGTGACATACTACTATATAGAAAGCCCCTTGTTAATGCAGAGCATTTGCCGCAAATTAGGTCACAATTTTGTCCCCAGGATGCGACCCACACCAGTCGACTAACACCCAGGTACCTATTTTACTGCCAGTTGAACATGGACGTCAGATGTCTTAAGGGAAACTCGCCCCAGTGTTTCCACCCGTACCGAGGATCGAACCCCGGACCTCAGCGTGTGAGGTGAGTGCGCTACCAGCCCAGCCACAGCAAGTTTCCCGTCATATAGGACCATAAGGAACACAATACCGTAACTGGAACAATACACAAATAACCCGCACATACAAGACTAAAACTTGTCACGACGTTTCGCTTCGACTTGGACCATTTACGAGGCACTTGTTAATAGTGCATGTCAGAGCGAAACGTCGCTTTTCTCTCTCTTCTGTGTGCGAGTTGTGTGTGTATAGACGGTCTAAACAGTCTTGGAGAGTGTTTAGACAGTCTAGGAGACTGTTTAGACAGTCTAGGAGACTGTTTAGACAGTCTGGGAGAAGACTTGGCTAGCGACACTGCCGTGCGCAAGAACACGTGGCCTGTGGCCTGGTAAACAACGCTCTCGCCTCACACAGTGGCCGTGGTTCGATCTCCGGCATGGTGAAAACACTGGGCGTGTTTCCTTACACCTGCTGTCCATGTTCACCTAGCAGTAAGTAGGTACCTGGGTGTTAGTCATCTTACACCTCCTGTCCATGTTCACCTAGCAGTAAGTAGGTACCTGGGTGTTAGTCATCTTACACCTCCTGTCCATGTTCACCTAACAGTAAGTAGGTACCTGGGTGTTAGTCATCTTACACCTCCTGTCCATGTTCACCTAGCAGTAAGTAGGTACCTGGGTGTTAGTGGACTGGTGTGGGTGGCATCCTGGGGGACAATATTGAAGGACCACTATGGAAATAAGACAGACAGTCCTCGATGACGCACTGACTTTCTTGGGTTATCCTGGATGGCTAACCCTCCCTACCCCAGGTTATCCTGAGTGGCTAACCCTCCCTACCCCAGGTTATCCTGAGTGTCTAACACTCCCTACCCTGAGTTATCCTGATTGGTTAACACTCCCTTCCCCGGATTATCCTGGGTGGTTATCCCTTCGGGTTAAAAATCCAAACCAAATCTTCAGGGAAAGCGAGCGCCCCTCCAGCGCGTGTTGCGGCTGTCGTCCACAACCTTGGTGACAGCCTTGCACAAGCTGCGTCAGCCCCGTCAGTGTTGCTGTCAGTTGCTTAATTCAACCAGGAATTCTGGGAATGCTCTTGGGTGTTCGTTAGAAGCCCAGGGTTACCACATGTGACCTCAAGCAGGTCACTAGGGCACCTCAAGCAGCTTATTTAGTCTAACAAGTCTTAATATTGTATTGTGGGCAGTCTGTGCCAGGCGGTCATACTATTTGTGTTGGACAATACGAGTGTTGTGTCTCTCTTTCTGGGTGAATAAGTCATATGTGTAACACTTGTGTGACTTTATTGTGGAGGTAATTCACCAACTAGTGACTTTATCAGTCCTGTAGAGACATAAAGAGGTACTTTGAGGGGATCAGTCCTTCAGTCTTACTTTCAGGGACTGACAAGTGCTGCACATGTGCAGCACTTCATCCAGGGTGTTGGATCCAGTCTTCACTTCCTGAATAAAACCTAAGAATCTCAGGGTGGGTGGCACTGACCAGCGAGGTGGGTGACTGGCACTGACCAGCGAGGTGGATAAGTGGCACTGACCAGCGAGGTGGGTGACTGGCACTGATCAGCGAGATGGATAAGTGGCACTGACCAGCGAGATGGATAAGTGGCACTGACCAGCGAGGTGGGTGACTGGCACTGACCAGCGAGGTGGATAAGTGGCTCTGACCACCGAGGTGGATAAGTGGCACTGACCAGCGAGGTGGGTGAATGGCATTGACTAGGCAGGTGGATAGGTGGCACTGACCAGCGAGGTGGATAAGTGGCACTGACCAGAGAGGTGGGTGACTGGCACTGATCAACGAGGTGAATAAGTGGCACTGACCAGTGAGGTGGATAAGTGGCACTGACCAGCGAGGTGGATAAGTGGCACTGACCTGCGAGGTAGGCGAGTGGTACTGACCAGCAAGGAGGGTGACTGGCACTGACCAGCGAGGTGGGTGGATGAGTGAGGGTTACATCCAACATGACCCTGGCTCAGTGTCATCCAGGCTGACGGTGTGCTGGCTCTGGTGTTCTCAAAGTGCTGAGACAGCATCCACCTTGTGTGTCCCAGCACTTCGAGGACACTAGCGTGCTAGGTGAGCTAGGATGCCCTAGCAACAACACACTCACTACCTAGCTACACCTTATTGTACCGTCTTCCAGTCTGCCTAGCCTTCAAAGGGTGCCAGGAGCTACAACACGGTGCCAACACTTCCCTGACAGTTCCATGAGCTACAGACACAGTGCCAACATTTTTCTGACAGTGCCATGAGCTACAACACAGTGCCATGAGCTACAACACAGTGCCAATACTTCTCTGATAGTGCTAACACTTCTCTGACAATGCCAACACTTCTCTGACAGTGCCAACACTCATCTTACACAATAAGATATGGCAAGGCAGGCAGGGGTAGCAGATATCTCTCACATTAACACATATAGCACAGCGATATCACCTATAGCACCGAGTTATTACACCTAATAGGATATAGAAATATGTGTAAATGTAACTGGGAAAGTAATAACTAAGATTGAATTTTGATTTTGAGGTATTTTGAGGAAATAATCAGTTACGGTTATGTACGGCACCATGAACCCCCGTGTTTGAACAGGTGTTGCAGTCATGTGTCAAATATACAGGTGTTTGAGTGACAGGTGTTGTCTGTGTGAGCTGTTGATGTTTGGCTGACAGGTGTTGTGTGTATCCTTTGAGTGACAGGTGTTGCTTGCGTGTACCATTGGTGTTTAACTGACAGATGTTGCAGGTGTCAATCATGAGTCTTGTATTGCAGGTGTCAGGTGTCAAGCATGAGTGTGGTGCTACTGGTGTTGCTGTTACTGGCAGGAAGCCAGGCTGCTCCTTCGTTTGGTGTTCCTGGCCACCCCCAGAGCAGCGGTGGCTACCCCAGCAGCAGCAGCAGCAGCAGGAGGAACCCCAGCAACGACAGGTACCTGGGCAGCCACAGGTACACCAGCAACAACGGCGACATGGGGCTGTCACATTCACTGTTGGAAATAAACAGTTATCTACCAGAAAACTTTACTATCGTTGGTCGCTGTCTCATCACCATCCTCGCTCACCTCTGCAATGGTACTTACTACACTGCAGATGTAAACATAGGTGAGTACATTACAATGGAACCCACTACACTGCAGGTGTAAGCATAGGTGAGTACATTACAATGGAACCCACTACACTGCAGGTGTAAGCATAGGTGAGTACATTACAATGGAACCCACTACACTGCAGATGTAAACATAGGTGAGTACATTACAATGGAACCCACTACACTGCAGGTGTAAGCATAGGTGAGTACATTACAATGGAACCCACTACACTGCAGATGTAAACATAGGTGAGTAAATTACAATGGAACCCACTACACTGCAGGTGTAAGCATAGGTGAGTACATTACAATGGAACTCACTACACTGCAGGTGTAAACATAGGTGAGTACATTACAATGGAACCCACTACACTGCAGATGTAAACATAGGTGAATACATTACAATGGTACCCACTACACTGCAGGTGTAAACATTGTTCCAATCATTATATATCCAGCTACGCACATTTTCCAGCTAATGTTACCCCGGGAACAGTGTGGGTTCTTCTTACGTTCAGTAATGTTCTTGTTCTCAAGATTCTCTCCTGATACCTTCCTCTCCACTCTCCTGTTCTCCCATTTACTCAACATTTCTTCAATGTCTTCCTGTTTCTGATTTCTTGTGGCTACGTTTCTATTTTTCCCCAAAGTTAAAGTTGTCCAGTTATAGAGGATAAAGAGATGGATAATAGTATAATGTGTATAACTTGCAAGTTATGAAATTTTAAGCAAATATTCTAACTTTTCTTCCAACACATAACTAATCAATTTCTAAATACACCCATATATACAAACATTATATCTCAGTCCACAGTCCTGCTGTGGGACTGACCACCTCAAATACTACTACACTGCTGCCTCTGTATCTGACTGAAGAAGCCTACTGTGTAGGCGAAACGTTCCATCGATAAAGATACCCCAAGTGCTTTGCACATGTGTCTTAATCTCCGAAGGAAGGATTGTGTATGTGAGTGTATGTCTGTGTTGTGACTCCGTTGATGGGAGACGGAAGAAGAGCTGAGTATGATTGTAAGTGATATATGCGCTAATTGTTTGTGCTAGTGATTGTAATTGTCATTGTTAGTGAAATCATGATGTAATATCTCTGGTCAGTGCAGCAACACTGCCCCCTCCATAGGTGAATAATGTCTCTGGTCAGTGCCACAACACTGCCCCCCTCCATAGGTGAATAATGCCTCTGGTCAGTGCTACAACACTTCCCCTCCCCCACACAGATGCCACCACAACCCCTGCAGGTGCAAAGTGTTGCCTCTGGCAGTAGAACAACATGCACAGGTGTACACTACCCTGCCTTCTTTAACTGCTGCTATCTTCCCCTGCAGATCACGGTCCACGTACATTCCTATCCTCCACTGAAGACTACACCAGGGAGGAGTTCTCCTGCAAAGGAGTAAACTGCAGGATAGACAAGCTGAGTGCCTACTGCAACAAGAGTATCCCTGCCAGGAGCATGGATACCTGGGCTACTCACTCTTACCCACAGCAAGAGAGGGATACTGCTGTTGACTTCCACAACACTATCCCTGCCTGTGAGAGGTACAGTGTGTGTTAGTTGAGTGTGAGAGGTACAGTGTGTGTGTTAGTTGAGTGTGAGAGGTACAGTGTGTGTGTTAGTTGAGTGTAAGAGGTACAGTGTGTGTCAGCTGTCATACCAAGTGTGTTGGTATAAGCAGGTGTGTTTGTGACTGTACAGGTGTACACAGGTGTCTTGGTACAAGCAACTGTGTTCGTGATTGTTGCATGCAAAGAGTGCATCACCTTATTCTGAGCATGTTAACACACCCATTTAGGCTGCCTCACCAACCAGCGAACCATGTTGCTAAGGGTTTGGTGATCGGGGCCCCATCATCAGATCAGCACCTAGGTTCAGCCAATCATAATGTGGATCTGGCAATTGTAAAAGTGACGTGGATTCCACTCACATGTTTACCATTGTCATTTCCACTCTGTGCTGGTCGCTGCACGGTTGTCTATTGTCTCTTGGCTGCTGTTTTGCCTTGACTACCGTGGTGTGCACTAATACTTATTCTGATGTATATACTGTACATAGTTGTATAAAGCTATATATATATATATATACTTGGTGAAGGAAAATACAATTCAAAGTTTTTCTACTGTGTTTACTTTGCTCCAAGCTCCCTTTTACACTCAGGATAACAGGCCTTGAGAACCTGAGGTTGTAATAGTGACTGTACAGGTGTACACAAGTGTCTTGGTATAATCAGCTGTGTTTGTGACTGTACAGGTGTACACAAGTGTCTTGGTATAAGCAGGTGATCTATCTCCAACAGACATAAGATGGACCTTGATAAACTATCGATGGAAGGCGGAAGATCGTGTAGAAAGAAGATTGAATGTTTATGTGGCGACTGTTGCTTCACCAGGACCAAGGTGAGTCCCTGTTGCTTCACCAGGACCAAGGTGAGTCCCCGTTGCTTCACCAGGTCCAAGGTGAGTCCCCGTTGCTTCACCAGGTCCAAGGTGAGTCCCCCGTTGCTTCACCAGGACCAAGGTGAGTCCCCATTGCTTCACCAGGACCAAGGTGAGTCCCCGTTGCTTCACCAGGTCCAAGGTGAGTCCCCCGTTGCTTCACCAGGACCAAGGTGAGTCCCCATTGCTTCACCAGGACCAAGGTGAGTCCCCGTTGCTTCACCAGGTCCAAGGTGAGTCCCCGTTGCTTCACCAGGTCCAAGGTGAGTCCCCGTTGCTTCACCAGGTCCAAGGTGAGTCCCCGTTGCTTCACCAGGTCCAAGGTGAGTCCCCGTTGCTTCACCAGGTCAAAGGTCAGTTCTTGGAAATTCACGTTCTATGCTGACCTTACATGATACATGTCTTATTTACTCTATATCTGTGTTGTTAATCACTGATCTGAGAGAAGTATCCCTGGATGTCACAACCCCAGCCTTCTGCACTCACTAATCAGAGGTATCCCTGGATGTCACAACCCCAGCATCCTGCACCTCACTGATCTCTCTCCTGGACTAACAGATTCCTCTCGCACAGGATGAGGTACTGAAGGTGATGCTGGGCAGGACCTACAGCCAGCTGGTGGACAGAACTGCCAAGGCAAGCAGACAGGTAAGATATTCCAACACTGTGTTTCCCTCTAGATCTTACAGTCTTTAACACATTGATGAAATAAGTTTACGTCTAAGTATATCATTATTTTTTTTACATTATTATTCTTGTTATTATTATTATTATTATTATTATTATTATTATTATTATTATTGTGTTTCAGAGAGGGAAGTTCCGACGTGTGCAAGCTATTCATCTTAGTCAACTACCCAGGAACTATCCTATAGCTCTAAACCCTAGGTGTAGATACTATCCCTGCTAGGACGCACCTCTGAGGGTACTATCCCTGCTAGGACGCACCTCTGAGGGTACTATCCCTGCTAGAACGCCTCTCTGAGGGTACTATACCTGCTAGGGCGCTCCTCAGGGGGTACTATTCCTGCTAGGACGCATCTCTGAGGGTACTATCCCTGCTAGGACGCATCTCTGAGGGTACTATCCCTGCTAGGACGCACCTCTGAGGGTACTATCCCTGCAAGGACGCACCTCTGAGGCTACTATCGCTGCTAGGGAGCTCCTCTGAGGGTACTATCCCTGCTAGAACACAACCTGGGGGTACTATCCCAACTAGAACACACCTCTGAGGGTACTATCCCTACTAGAATACACACTGAGGGTTCTAGCCCTGCTGGAATACAGTCTGAGGGTACTATCCCAACTAGAACACACCTCTGAGGGTACTGTCCCTGCTAGAATACACACTAAGGGTACTATCCTTGCTAGAACGCACTTCTGAGGGTACTATCCCTGCTAGAACGCACTTCTGAGGGTACTATCCCTGCTGGAATACACACTGAGGGTACTATAACTGCTAGAACGCACCCCTGAGGGTACCATTCCTGCTAGAACACACCCTGAGGGTATCATTCCTGCTAGAACACACCCTGAGGGTACTACACCTACTAGTACGTTATTAGTTCTCCTAGTATTCACTATACGACATGTGGTTGCCTACTCAGTAGTCAATAGTCACCAACTATTGTCGCATCCTTAAAATTTTAAACTATTCAAAAGTCTTCTGGCAATAAAATTAATGTGTCTCCTAGAAACAATAGTTTCGTTGTTAATATTACTGTGTGAAAGGTGCATTTGAACGTTCACACTGTTGGTGTTGGTATTCTGCACAGCTCAGCTGGATACCCCCATTGATGTTAGGTCACTGAGAGATACACACCTCTCAGTGTATATATACCGAGAAATATATACCTCTCAGTGTATATACACTGAGATACACACCTCTCAGTGTATATACACTGAGATACACACCTCTCAGTGTATATACACTGAGATACACACCTCTCAGTGTATATACACTGAGATACACACCTCTCAGTGTATATACACTGTGAGATATACACACGTCAAGGAATTAGAGAAAGTGTAAAGGTTTGCAACAAGGCTAGTTCCAGAGGTAAGGGGACTGTCCTACGTAGAAAGGTTAAGGGAAATTGGCCTGACGACACTGGAGGACAGGAGACATGATAACGACATACAAAATACTGCGAGGAATTGATAAGTTGGACAGAGACAGGATGTTCCAAAGATGGGACACAGCAACAAGGGGTCACA
This sequence comes from Cherax destructor, assembly GCA_009830355.1. Classification (NCBI taxonomy): domain Eukaryota; kingdom Metazoa; phylum Arthropoda; class Malacostraca; order Decapoda; family Parastacidae; genus Cherax; species Cherax destructor. Next base: position 7,650 of record WNWK01002879.1, on the reverse strand, counting down.
GTTGGAAGTTGAAGACTCAGACGAGTCAAAGAGATGTTAGGAAGTATTTCTTCAGTCACAGAGTTGTCAGGAAGTGGAATAGTCTGGCAAGTGATGTAGTGGAGGCAGGAACCATACATAGTTTTAAGTCGAGGTATGATAAAGCTCATGGAGCAGGAAGAGAGGGGACCTAGTAGCGATAAGTGAAGAGGCGGGGCCAGGAGCTATGTCTCGACCCCTGTAACCACAAATAAGTGAGTACACTCTGGGTGTGTCTAGCTTGCTTTATAAAGTTTTAAAAGCCTATGTTTCTAAATTAAACATTTATATTTCCAAATTCACTATTAGACTCTTTCCAATATAATAAATTGAATTTAAAAAAAAAAAAAAAAATTATATTTTTGTCGAAATTTCTGCCCTCCACTTCCTCATGATAATAAGAAAATTAAAATTAAAAGTGTAATGAGAACGGTGTCATTTGCCAGCCAACACAGCCTACTTGTTGTGAGTTACGAGTGTCCATATTAACCTTTTATCATGTCCAGAAATGCACATAATATAATTTTGTCAATATATTTAAGTAACTTCTGCCACAACTGCGTCACTAGACGAGGCTCTTACCTTTATATTGTGTTATTCTAACTTTATTTAAACCTGCAGAGCTTTATGTGGTGGATCAACAGTGTACCACACCCAGGTACACTTGTGCGGTGTATTACAAGTGTACCACACCCAGGTACACTAGTATGGTGTATTACAAGTGTACCACACCCAGGTACTCCAGTCTGGTCTATAACAAGTGTACCACACCCAGGTACACTTGTGCGGTGTATTACAAGTGTACCACACCCAGGTACACTTGTACTGTGTATTACAAGTGTACCACACCAAGGTACACTTGTACGGTGTATTACAAGTGTACCACACCCACGTACACTTGTACGGTGTAATACAAGTGTACCACACCCAGGTACACTTGTACTGTGTATTACAAGTGTACCACACCCAGGTACACTTGTACGGTGTAATACAAGTGTACCATACCCAGGTACACTAGTATGGTGTATTACAAGTGTACCACACCCAGGTACACTAGTATGGTGTATTACAAGTACCACACCCATGTACACCAGTATGGTCTATAACAAGTGTACCACACCTAGGTACGCCAGTCTGGTCTATAAAAAGTGTACCACACCCAGGTACACCAGTCTGGTCTATAACAAGTGTACCACACCCAGGTACTCCAGTCTGATCTATAACAAGTGTACCACACCCAGGTACTCCAGTCTGGTCTATAACAAGTGTACCACACCCAGGTACTCCAGTCTGGTCTATAACAAGTGTACCACACCCAGTGAGAAGCACAGATCAAGACAGTCGCTTCTTGCAGTCTCGTATCTTATATTGCTGCTCAAGAAAGCGTGTTTCTTACTCAGTAATAACCACTACATCTACAGTGTCCAAATGCTTATTATTAATAAAAATTAGTATTTAGAACTGGACTCGCCATAGGAAACAGCCGCCTGGAGTTCAGCTTCAAGGAGCCTAATAGAATATAGACCAGAGACCAAATCTGATCAAATGGGCTGAGGATGAGACAGTCAGGGACCATTTAAGCCCAAACTTATTTATGCATAATGTGTTATAAGATAAAAAAAAAGCGACAAGTTAATCGTGTGTTATTCTAGAATTTTTAATAAAATGAAAAAAAAATCTGTGCTATCACATGAGTTCTGCAGTCGATCAGATGTACAAAGCAAATCTAGTCTTAATTTTAAGGAAAGTTCTGTACAGAGAATAGGCATTGAGCGTATGTGGCATGTCGAATATGTGGCTACATAGGAGGTAATATGTTGAGTTGAAATATGTGGCCATGATGCTGGAGGATGATGGATGTTCTTAAAAGTGCTGATCACGACCAATGTAACTGTCTCATCTGATCACGACCAATGTAACTAAGTCTCATTCACTGTTGATCAATGATCGCCATGTGTGATTATGTCGTTGTTATTATTATTATAATCATAACTAAGTGCTAAACCCACAAGGGTCATATAGCTATGTCTTCATTAGTCTTGCCACAAGAATCAATAATGTATATCTTTATTAGGCTTGTCAAACCATTATTTCCCTGAAATACTTTAAACTGAATTCAGCTTTACTAAATGTATTTTAGGCCTGGGTAAACTACTGATGAATGTTATTAATCATTAGAATAATCTACAATGGTTTACAGAAAAAAGTGTTTCGCTAGATCTCCACTGAGACTAAGCTAGGATGCGAATATTTCGCCCAGTAATGTACTCTTAGCAGACCAATTAGAACGAAAGTACAGAAGTTAACTTCGAGCACCAAGAGTCATCCTTCAGCATGGACCACGCAAGACGGGCCTATGAAAGTGTACCAGGAAACATCCTTCAGTATGGACCACGGGACATGGTCCTTCAAGGATACACTAGAAGACATACTTCAACATGGACCACACGCCTCTAAAATCCAAGGAGTCAGTTTTGAAGTATAACCTAGCGTAGAGTCACTTTTATCGGGCAGACATGCTCTATACTTCTGAGTGGCCCATACGGGTTTAGCGATTGATATTGACTATAATGAAGCCTATAGAGCCTCCTGCTTCCTTTGTTCATACACACTCAATGTACCTGTACAATTTTATTATCATTAAAGCTCTCTAAACTTCATTCTTTTTTTTATTTTTCCGTCTTGCGTAGCCTCACCACCATATTTGTTTATATACGAAAATTCCTGAAATAAAGGAGAGAAGCAGTCGGATGATGCTGTGGATCTTTCTGATGCTGTCAGACAATGTTGGGGATCTATCTGATGCCGTCAGACAATGTTGGGGATCTTTCTGGTGCTGTCAGACTATGTTGGGGATCTATCTGATGCTGTCAGACAATGTTGGGGATCTATCTGATGCTGTCAGACAATGTTGGGGATCTATCTGATGCTGTCAGACAATGTTGGGGATCTATCTGATGCTCTCAGACTATGTTGGGGATCTATCTGATGCTGTCAGACAATACTAACATATCCGTGTTGTGAATGAGAGGTGGCATCAAAGCCTCGTCCTAAACAACCTTGAGGACCAGGTGTAGATCTCATCAAGAAACAAGCGCCGCTGAATCCACATCGATGGTATAAATGGACTGGTTTGAAAATTAAGAAGGAAAAGAAAAGTCTGAATTTAAAAATCTTCCCTTACAAAACTGAAAAAAATGTTTAGCTGCCCATATTCGTCTCTTATTACTATTATTTTTAAATATTGTTGGATAGGGACGATTTTTTTTTAGATAATATTTCTGTTTGCAATTTGTTCTGTGTCCAGTCTGGCTTATGAAAATTTCTTCCAGATCTAAAAATTTTAATAGCCGTTCCTTGATGCTTCCGAAGGGCTCTTGATCTCAAGAAATAGAGCTATCCTCCCGTTCCTTAGATCAAACCATCTGTAACTGCCCCTAATGCCATGGCATGCCAGTGGCTCTCCTTGCATTACAGTTTTATAATTGTATTATATTTGTAACTACCAATAACATTGTACACTTGTAACATGCATTGAAATAAAAATTATTATTATTATATTATTATTATTAAAAATTAGCTATAATTTTCCCATAATTAGTAATGTGTATGTGAAGTGTTAATATAATGTAAATATGAAGTAGTAATGGCAGTCAGAAACTACCAAACTAGAGGAAGCCCAAACTACATCAGAGTAAGCCCAAACTACATCAGAGTAAGCCCAAACTACTTCAGAGGAAGCCCAAACTACTTCAGAGGAAGCCCAAACTACTTCAGAGGAAGCCCAAACTACTTCAGAGGAAGCCCAAACTACTTCAGAGGAAGCAAGTGAGTGGTGGAGAGGGTTGTGTGGATGGCAAGAGACAGTGTTGGGTGACATGGGTGTGGAAGGCTGACTGCTGGTCGTCTCGGCTCTGTTGTTGACCCAGGGGGAGAGGTCATAAAAGAAAAACTGAATGTGAGCGATTACGGCCCAGTTGGCCGTCCTGAGAGGTGCATTTAGTTGTCTGAAGGAATTTGGAAATCGGCCGAATCTTCAAATGAAATTAACAAAGGTGTAATGGAAGCGGTATCGTCAGAAATTAATGAAGTTGACACCACACGTAATGTCCGCTTCCCAGAGTATTAATTCTCACTACAGGTATGTTTATTTATATTTGATAATATGAATTGCCTACCGAAAGGGAGGCGTTAGGATATGACACCAAAATCTTAATTTGGTGAATAATATTGAAATGTCCTTTATACTTTTCTAATCATGTAATTTATTTGTATTTATGTAAAATTTCCCAAGCAAATTACTCAGGTCACGTAATTGATATTACCGAATATATACAATCCACACATAATATGTCAGTGTTACTAACATAATTTTTTTAAAGGAGGAGGAGGAGGAGACATTATTGTGACCTGGTGACTTTAAAGTCCCACTTAACTCTGAGGTACATCACTATCAGTACCCAAGTTTCTTCACAATTATGGGGGGGGGGGGAATAATTCGGGACATTGCTGTAAAATTTACCCGCATAATTTCTCATAAGGCTACAGAGTGATCGTGTAATATACGAGGCTACACAACATCCAGGTGTCGAAACCAGTAGAAAACTTACTGAAGTCACCCCTGAACTATGATAAAATATTCATTTTCTGTGAGTGTCCCCCACCCTCTTGACTCCATGACTTGCCAGATCGTAAATAAATATCACAATTACCAACTAATCAGGAAACGGGTGGGGATTGAACCCATCCAAGTGAGACCTAAAACTCACAGGCCAGTGCGTTAACCACTGGGCCGGCTGGCTATAATAAGATTCATCCAACTAGGTATATTTATACACCGTAGGGAGGTTAGCACGGGCCACCACTGACCACAAATGCAGGCTTTTACAGATAAATAAAATCCACTGACTGAATTCAGCAGTTTGCTACGCACCAGAATTGTATTTTGGTTGTTTGGTTAATGGAAGGAGGAGGGGGAGAGGAGAGAGGTGGTTGAAAGCCTATCGACCACACCAGTGTCGCTAAAGTAGTATACCATACAACTGTTCATGTATTAGCATCAATATTATTACCAATGTATAAGTAGTAACTTTTAGTAGCAGTGGTTAGTAGCATTCTAGAATTAAAATTAAATTAGGTTGGCCCTGTGAACGAGATGCCAAGACGCACGCACACACAGATGGAAGACCAAGCGTGTATAACAGGAAGGGCACTGGAATGGATCAGGGAATACCTCACAGGGAGGCAACAACGGGTCATGGTGAGTGATGAGGTATCACAGTGGGCGCCTGTGACGAGCGGTGTACCGCAGGGGTCAGTCCTAGGACCAGTGCTATTCTTGCTATATGTGAATGACATGACGGATGGGATAGACTCAGAAGTGTCTCTTTTCGCAGATGATGTGAAATTAATGAGGAGAATCACATCGGATGAAGACCAAGCAGGACTTCAAAGTGACCTGGACAAGCTTGACATCTGGTCTAGCAACTGGCTTCTCGAATTTAACCCCACCAAATGCAAAGTCATGAAGATCGGAGAAGGGCAAAGAAGACCGCTGACAGAGTACAGGCTAGGTGGACAAAGGCTACAAACCTCAACAAAGGAGAAAGACCTTGGGGTGAGTATAACACCAAGCACGTCTCCGGAAGCACACATCAACCAGATAACCGCGGCAGCATATGGGCGACTGGCAAACTTAAGATTAGCGTTCCGTTACCTTAACAAGGAATCGTTCAAGACACTGTATACCGTATACGTCAGGCCCATACTAGAGTATGCAGCACCAGTCTGGAACCCACACCTGGTCAAGCACGTCAAGAAACTAGAGAAAGTGTAAAGGTTTGCGACAAGGTTAGTTCCACAACTCCGGGGTCTGTCTTATGAAGAAAGGCTGAGGGAAATAGGACTAACAACACTGGAGGAAAGAAGGGTCAGAGGAGACATGATAACGACATACAAAATACTGCGGGGAATTGACAAGGTAGATAGTGACAGGTTGTTTCAGAGAGGGAACACAGAAACAAGGGGACACAACTGGAAGCTGAAGACTCAGATGAGTCAAAGGGATGTTAGGAAGCATTTCTTCAGCCACAGAGTAGTCAGGAAGTGGAATGGACTAGAGAATGATATAGTGGAGGCAGGAACCATACATAGTTTTAAGACAAGGTATGATAAAGCTCATGGAGCAGGGAGAGCAGAGACCCAGTAGCAGACAGCGAAGAGGCGGGGCCAGGAGCTGAGTCTCGACCCCTGCAACCACAATTAGGTGAGTACAATTAGGTGAGTACACACACGCTCACATAAACCAACAATTGGGTTTGTCTTAGCTTAGCTTAGTAGTATTACTCGTTTCTAGAACTAGTACTAGCAAAAGCTAGTATAATATTAGGATAGTATTCCAAACCTTGTGAAGTATTGCAAACTTTAGGAAGATTATCTTAACAGACGGACACAGTCACACGAACACTAGACTACTCTGACAGTGTTTATTCAATAAGTAAGCAAAGTTATACAGGTATACACGAGTACAGTGATAGGCTATCACACGGAGCATACGTGTAGGGAGCCTAGGATAACCCAGAAGGCAGTCACAGTGTAATATTCTAATTAAATCAATGCAGTGAGGACAGGCACACACACATACACGTACACACACACTCACTCACATGACAGTAGACCTACAAGAACCTGACCACTAACCCAATAACACTTCCCTCCCCCTCCCCCACTTGTACCTCCTAGCCCTCCTACACACACTCACACACACACACACACACACACGCACACACACACACACACACACACACACACACACCCTCCTACACACACTCACAAACACACACACACTCACAAACACACACACACACACACACACACACACACGCCCCGATGGCATGGTGGCTAGCGCTCTTGCTTCACGCACGGAGGGCCCGGGTTCAATTCCCGGCGGGGCCGAAACATTTCGAAGTGTTTCGTTACACACACACACATACATACAACAGGCCTAGTGTCTAATAGACATGTGCCTAGGACAAAATGGTAACTAACACATACACACACACACACACACACACACACACTACCAACCAAATGTACACACATGTACGCACGCCACACACACATACACTTGAAGTAGTCAGGATATAGACATAGTACCATACAATTGTTCGTGTAGTAGCAACAATATTATTACCAGTTTATAAGTAGCAACTATTAGTAGCAGTGCATAGTAAGATTACAGAATTAGATTTACAATAGATAAACACTGTGGAAGAGGTGCCAAGACGCACACACACACACGTACACGCTTGAAATAGTCAGGGTGTAGTAGACCATACAGCTGTTCTTGTATTAGCAATTATATTTTTATCAGTTATATAGGAAGTAGTATTCTTTTTAGTTATTGTAGCTAAGTAAGGTAGGAAGAAAATTCAAATACGTGGGCGGAGTGCAGGCGCGGTGAGCCAGAGGTAAACATACACACGCACACACAGTGAGGACAGGCGCACACACACACGTACACACATACACTCAGTTAGGCCTAGCATTGACCAGTAGACCACTACCCATTTCCCTACAACCCCCGTAATCCTCCCACGCTCACGCACACACACACACACACACACACACACA
>WNWK01002878.1:135000-190126 GCA_009830355.1 Cherax destructor | reverse complement strand
CTGCTGAACCATTATGACAGAATTACGGAGGCATTGGAGGACGACCAAAACGCAGATGTGATTTACACAGATTTTGCAAAGGCGTTTGACAAATGCGATCATGGAGTGATAGCGCACAAAATGAGGGCCATAGGCATTACGGGAAGGTAGGCAGATGGATTTTGAGTTCCTAACACAAAGAACACAAAAAGTAGTAGTGAACAGGGCAAGATCCAGCATCAGCGAGGTCAAAAGCTCAGTGCCAAAAGGCACTGTCCTGGCCCCTCTGCTGTTTCTCATCCTCATAGCAGACATAGATAAAAACACCCAGCACACTTTGTATCATCATTTGCAGATGACACTAAAATAAGCATGAAAGTCACTACGGTAGAGGACACTGAAAAATTACAGGAGGACATAAGCAAGGTCTTCCAATGGGCAGTGGAGAACAACATGACGTTCAATGGTGATAATTTTCAGCTGCTTAGGTATGGAAAAATGAAGAACTCAAAAGGAACACTATATACAAAACGCAAGAGGGTCACCACATAGAACGAAAGGAACACGTAAAGGACTTGGGAATAATTATGTCTGGATCTGTCGTTTAAAGACCATAACAAGACAAAGATCACAACAGCCAGGAAGATGACGGGGTGGGTATTGAGAACTTTCAAAACAAGGAAATAATGCCGATGGTGACACTATTCAAATCGCTAGTGCTCCCTCACTTAGAATACTGCTCAGTGCTGACGGCCCCGTTCGGGCAGGAGAAATAGCAGAGCTGGAACAAATCCAGAGATCGTTTACGGCTCACATTGAGCCATTGAAACATCTAAATTATTGGGAACGCCTTCAAGTCTTGAACATGTACTCATTGGAGCGGAGGAGAGAGATACATGATAATATATACATGGAAAGTACTTGAGGGCCTGGTCCCAAATCTGCACACTGCCATAACAACATACTGGAGTGAGAGATATGGGAGAAAGTGTAAAATAAACCCAGTGAGGAGCAGGGTGCGGTGGGGACAATACGGGAGCACTGTATTAACATCCGGGGTCCCAGACTATTCAACATCTTACCAGAAGATATCCGAAACACGGCTGGAACCAGTGTAGAAGCCTTCAAGAGGAAACTGGACAAATATCTTCACCAGGTGCCAGATCAACCAGGCTGTGATGGATATGTGGGGCAGCGGGCCTCCAGCAGCAACAGCCTGGTTGACCAGACAAGCACCAGACGAGCCTGGCCCATGGCCGGGCTCAGAGAGTAGATACTCTCGAAACTCTTCAAAGGTATATCAAAGGTATGATGACCAAGTTACAAAGGTAATGAATCATCCACACGTCATACATGGTTACAATCATGAACAAATTACAAAGTAATGTGCAGTTCACACCCGGTCACAACTGTAATGAGTTATTAGTGCAATGCTATTAAATACAATATGAAAGTCTGAAGGAGAAATCTCACTATTTTTCCTTTAAATCTTTTTTAATCTCCTCGAGGCTATGGTTTCCAACTTGCACCTCGAGGCTATGGTTTCACACTTGCACCTCGAGGCTATGGTTTCCCACACTTGCACCTCGAGGCTATGGTTTCCCACACTTGCACCTCGAGGTTATGGTTCCCCACACTTGCACCTCGAGGCTATGGTTTCCACATTTGCACCTCGAGGCTATGGTTTCCCACACTTGCACCTCGAGGCATGGTTCCCACACTTGCACCTCGGGGGCTATGGTTTCCCACACTTGCATCTCGAGGCTATGGTTTCCACACTTGCACCTCGTGGCTATGGTTTCACACTTGCACCTCGAGGCTATGGTTCCCCACACTTGCACCTCGAGGCTATGGTTCCCACACTTGCACCTCGAGGCTATGGTTTCCACACTTGCACCTCGAGGCTATGGTTTCCCACACTTGCATCTCGAGGTTATGGTTTCCCACACTTGCACCTCGAGGCTATGGTTCCCCACACTTGCACCTCGAGGCTATGGTTCCCCACACTTGCACCTCGAGGCTATGGTTTCCCACACTTGCACCTCGAGGCTATGGTTTCCCACACTTGCACCTCGAGGCTATGGTTCCCCACACTTGCACCTCGAGGCTATGGTTCCCCACACTTGCACCTCGAGGTTATGGTTTCACACTTGCACCTCGAGGCTATGGTTCCTCCACACTTGCACCTCGAGGCTATGGTTCCCACACTTGCACCTCGAGGCTATGGTTCCCCACACTTGCACCTCGAGGTTATGGTTTCACACTTGCACCTCGAGGCTATGGTTCCCACACTTGCACCTCGAGGCTATGGTTCCCACACTTGCACCTCGAGGCTATGGTTTCACACACTTGCACCTCGAGGCTATGGTTCCCCACACTTGCACCTCGAGGTTATGGTTTCCCACACTTGCACCTCGAGGCTATGGTTCCCCACACTTGCACCTCGAGGCTATGGTTCCCACACTTGCACCTCGAGGCTATGGTTTCACACACTTGCACCTCGAGGCTATGGTTCCCCACACTTGCACCTCGAGGCTATGGTTCCCCACACTTGCACCTCGAGGCTATGGTTTCCCACACTTGCACCTCGAGGCTATGGTTCCCCACACTTGCACCTCGAGGTTATGGTTCCCCACACTTGCACCTCGAGGATATGGTTCTTCACACTTGCACCTCGAGGTTATAGTTCCCCACACTTGCACCTCGAGGCTATGGTTTCCCACACTTGCACCTCGAGGCTATGGTTTCCCACACTTGCACCTCGAGGCAATGGTTCCCCACACTTGCACCTCGAGGTTATAGTTCCCCACACTTGCACCTCGAGGCTATGGTTCCCCACACTTGCACCTCGAGGATATGGTTTCCCACACTTGCACCTCGAGGCTGTGGTTCCCCACACTTGCACCTCGAGGCTATGGTTCCCCACACTTGCACCTCGAGGATATGGTTTCCCACACTTGCACCTCGAGGCTGTGGTTCCCACACTTGCACCTCGAGGCTATGGTTCCCACACTTGCACCTCGAGGATAGGGTTTTCCCACACTTGCACCTCGAGGCTGTGGTTTCCACACTTGCACCTCGAGGCTATGGTTCCCACACTTGCACCTCGAGGCTGTGGTTCCCCACACTTGCACCTCGAGGCTATGGTTCCCACACTTGCACCTCGAGGATATGGTTTCCACACTTGCACCTCGAGGCTGTGGTTCCCCACACTTGCACCTCGAGGCTATGGTTCCCCACACTTGCACCTCGAGGATATGGTTTCCCACACTTGCACCTCGAGGCTGTGGTTTCCCACACTTGCACCTCGAGGCTATGGTTCCCCACACTTGCACCTCGAGGCTGTGGTTCCCCACACTTGCACCTCGAGGCTATGGTTTCCCACACTTGCACCTCGAGGTTATGGTTCCCCACACTTGCACCTCGAGGCTATGGTTCCCCACATTTGCACCTCGAGGCTATGGTTCCCCACACTTGCACCTCGAGGATATGGTTCCCCACACTTGCACCTCGAGGTTATGGTTCCCCACACTTGCACCTCGAGGCTATGGTTCCCTACACTTGCACCTCGAGGTTATGGTTCCCCACACTTGCACCTCGAAGTTATGGTTCCCCACACTTGCACCTCGAGGCTATGGTTCCCACACTTGCACCTCGAGGCTATGGTTCCCACACTTGCACCTCGAGGCTATGGTTCCCCACACTTGCACCTCGAGGAGGACCACCATCTCTATTAGGTACCCTGGAGCTCAATTGCCAGCACACTCAACTCGCACACTGAGGTCCGGGAGTCGATCCCCGGTACGGTGAATCATTAGGGCGTATTTCCATAAGACACCTGCTGCCCATGTTCAAGCATCAGTAAAATAGGTACCTGTGTGTTAGTCGACTGTTGTGGGTCGCATCCTGGGACAAAATTGATCTAATTTGCCCGAAATGCTCTGCATAACAAGGGACTTTCTATATAGCAATATGTCATTGATGTCAGCTAGGCCTGTATATCTTGTACATGTACTTGTAGAAATAAAGATTATTGTATTATAACTGGTAACTAACAATGTAAATATTATTGTAGATATACAATTATAACAGAAAACGGGTTAGAGAAAATTCAGAGAAAACGGCCAAAGTGAGTGGGTAACTATAAATTATAGTTTTTCGTTCCCTTATCACCTATCTTTGGGAGATATGTAGGTGATTAAATTTACTGATGATTTTACAAATTTAAGCTTTTCTTTTATAATGACTGCATAAATCAGTATTATCTTAGGCATTTAATTTTTTTTTTTTGTTATTTCTTCAGGTCAGTGGTTTCTTGCTTTGTTAACGTATTCATGTGTAACTGATCTGTCGTATTCATTTTCCTTCCTGTTATTAAGGAAATTATACGAAGCCTTAATGATCCCTTTGCATGTGTGTGCACTGAGAGCAACAGTGCAGTTTTATTAGCATAAAAAACATATTAATGTATTTTATGCTAATAGTCGAAGCGCCAGAAACAAAATTAATGTAAGTAAGTAAGTAAGTTTATTCAGGTATACACAAATACATTTACATAGATTATCATACATAGCAGCATATGTGTAGAGAACCTAGGATAACCCAAAAAGTCAGACAGAGTGACTTATTTCCATTTGGGTCCTTTTCATACCTTAATATTATACATTGTAGGATATATATGTTATTATATTATAAAGGATATATGTATACACTAGGAATAAGGTAAAAAGAGTTATTTACATTTACATGTGTGTTAGCTAAAAAATAAAAAATAATTCTCCTCCCTTTCTGTCGCTACATTCATTAGGTACCTTTTGGTTCTCTTCTTGAACTGGCTCATGCTATCACTGGCTTTGACATGTGCAGGCAGTCTGTTCCATTCCTTTATTGCTGTACAATAAAAGGTGTTTGAAGCCTGGCCACTGACTGTGGGTACTACAAAGTTGTGCTCTCTCCCCCTAGTACTATGACTGCTTTGGTTCCCAGCCTTGACAAAATTGGCAGCAAGATATTCTGGACACTGTTTGTGAGCAATTTTATAAACTTGATTTAACTTAAGTTGTTTTACTCTGTCTTCAATATTCAGCATATCCAATTGTTGTAATTCATCCTGGCCTACATGCTCTCTTGGACCCAGGTCCAGGATGAATCTTACCATTTTGTTCTGGGTGATTTGCAGCTTATCTTTCAGTTTTTTTGTCAAGGCAGAGTACCATGAAGAGCAAGCGTAGTCCATATGACATTGTATAAGGGCTAGACATAGGGTCCTGCGAGCCTCGGTAGGTAGACACTGTGCTTGTCTGTAGAGGAACTTCAGTCTGGTATTCCCTTTCTTTACTACACTGTTCCCTATCAATTCTCCCAGATATTTTACTGAGGAAACTGAAGTGATGGATTCCCCATTACACAGGACATTAAAATTATTTACCCTTCTCAGTTTATATTTCGTGCCAAAGAGTATGGCTTCTGTTTTCCCTAGATGTAACGATAGTTTGTTGTCTACTAACCATTTGCTGCAGGACTCCAGTTCCAGTGTTAATACATTATCTATATCTTGTGGTCTTTACCTGACACTAACAGAGCGCTGTCATCCGCATACAGTAGGAGTTTGCACTTGACACTGATGGGCATGTCATTTACATAACACAGGAATAATAAGGGACCCAGAATACTACCTTGGGGAACTCCACATGCTATCGGCAGTGGTTCTGATTCCGTTTTGTTGATTTTGACAATTTGTTTCCTGTTGCTAAGATAGGACTTAAACCAGTCTGTGGAACCTATGCCGATAGCTTGAAGTTTCTTACATAATATATTGTGGTTGACAGTATCGAAGGCCTTTTGCAAGTCTAAAATTACCATTCCTATGAGCTTCCCTATAGACATTTCAGTTCTCATGTAATCCATCAGATTAATTAGGGAGGTGTCGGTTGAGTAAGATCTCCTAAAGCCTGATTGGTAACTATGAAGAATGTTGTTGTCACTAAGATATTTAACTACTTGACAGTACACCGCCCTCTCTAGAATTTTGGATATTACACTGAGTATACTAACAGGCCTATAGTTGCTGACATCATACCTACTATTTTTCTTGAAGATAGGAGTAACTCTATCTGGTAGCGTGTGGTGGGAACTTTGATGTCATTGCAATAACTGAAACATGGTATAATTTAAAGAGTCGATATATGATTGCTGAGTGCCATGTTCAAGGGTTTAAGTTGTTCTATGTAGACAGATATAACGGGAACTGTAAATGTGTTCTCTATTTAATGATTATATTTTGTCAGTCTTTAACGATTATTTTAATTATTATTTTTTGTCAGTCTTTAACGGGACAGTGGGTGGAGTTGCATTGTATGTACCAGAAAATATAAATTGTTGCATAAAAAACAAGTTTAAAAATGGATGGATTAGTAACAGAATCTGTTTGGGTAGAATTTCTAGGTCAAGACAAACTAATTCTAGGTGTAATATACCGACCTCCAGGCCTGGACAACGATAGAGGGAGACTTCTTTGGGACGAAATTGTTAGGGCTTCTAGACACAAAAACGTAGTGATAGTAGAGGATTTTAACTTAGTCAAATTGACTGGACTTCTTTGACCGGTAATCTGGAGTCCATTAACTTTATGGAAGTAGTTCAGGACTGTTTTCTGAAACAGTGTATAACAGAGCCTACCAGAGGTAATAATTTGCTCGACCTAGTCTTGTCAAATAAAGAAACCCTCGTAAATAATCTGGAGATCACTGAAGAGCTTGGCGCAAGTGATCACAAATCCATTACTTATAACATTACCTGGAAGTACCAGAATAAGGATAATACGGTAAAAGTCCCTGATTTTCTTTCTGCCGATTATAATGGACTTAGGGAACACCTGTCTAATCTCGACTGGGGTAATCTAGCTAATGATTTTATTGACGAAGATCAAGTTGTCAGCTGTCCATCAAGTTGTCAGCTGTCCATCAAGTTGTCAGCTGTCCCTCAAGTTGTCAGTTGTCCCTCAAGTTGTCAGCTGTCCATCAAGTTGTCAGCTGTCCCTCAAGTTGTCAGCTGTCCATCAAGTTGTCAGCTGTCCATCAAGTTGTCAGCTGTCCCTCAAGTTGTTAGTTGTCCCTCAAGTTGTTAGTTGTCCCTCAAGTTGTCAGCTGTCCATCAACTTGTCGGAAATTCATCAACTTGTCAGCTGAGTTTAATTAGTCCCATCATTGCTACAGCTTTATGAATATTTAACACTGCAAGACTGTTACAACCAGTAGGATTGTTACAACCAGTAGGATTGTTACAACCAGTAGGATTGTTACAACCAGTAGGATTGTTACAACCAGTAGGATTGTTACAACCAGTAGGATTGTTACAGCCAGTAGGATTGTTACAGCCAGTAGGATTGTTACAGCCAGTAGGATTGTTACAACCAGTAGGATTGTTACAGCCAGTAGGATTGTTACAACCAGTAGGATTGTTACAGCCAGTAGGATTGTTACAGCCAGTAGGATTGTTACAACCAGTAGGATTGTTACAACCAGTAGGATTGTTACAACCAGTAGGATTGTTACAACCAGTAGGATTGTTACAGCCAGTAGGATTGTTACAGCCAGTAGGATTGTTACAGCCAGTAGGATTGTTACAGCCAGTAGGATTGTTACAGCCGTATGATTGTTACAACCAGTAGGATTGTTACAACAGTGGATTGTTACAGCCAGTAGGATTGTTACAACCAGTAGGATTGTTACAACCAGTAGGATTGTTACAACCAGTAGATTGTTACAACCAGTAGGATTGTTACAACCGTAGATTGTTACACCAGTAGGATTGTTCAACCAGTAGGATTGTTACAGCCAGTTTTTAGGATTGTTACAACCAGTAGGATTGTTACAACCAGTAGGATTTAAAAGGATTGTTACAACCGTAGGATTGTTACAACCAGTAGGATTGTTACAACCAGTAGGATTGTTACAACCAGTAGGATTGTTCAACCAGTAGGATTGTTACAGCCAGTAGGATTGTTACAACCAGTAGGATTGTTATCAACCAGTAGGATTGTTACAACCAGTAGGATTGTTACAACCAGTAGGATTGTTACAACCAGTAGGATTGTTACACCAGTAGGATTGTTACAGCCAGTAGGATTGTTACAACCAGTAGGATTGTTACACCAGTAGGATTGTTACAACCAGTAGGATTGTTACAACCAGTAGGATTGTTACAACCAGTGATTGTTAAAACCAGTAGGATTGTTACAGCCAGTAGGATTGTTACAACCAGTAGTTTCAGTATTGTTACAACCAGTAGGATTGTTACAACCAGTAGGATTTTACAACCAGTAGGATTGTTACAACCAGTAGGATTGTTACAACCAGTAGGATTGTTACAACCAGTAGGATTGTAACCAGTAGTTACAACCAGTAGGATTGTTACAACCAGTAGGATTGTTACACAGTAGGATTGTTACAACCAGTAGGATTGTTACACCAGTAGGATTGTTACAACAGTAGGATTGTTGTTACAACCAGTAGGATTGTTACAACCAGTAGGATTGTTACAACCAGTAGGATTGTTACAACCATTAGGATTGTTACAGCCAGTAGGATTGTTACAACCAGTAGGATTGTTACAGCCTGTAGGATTGTTACAGCCAGTAGGATTGTTACAACCAGTAGGATTGTTACAGCCAGTAGGATTGTTACAACCAGTAGGATTGTTACAACCAGTAGGATTGTTACAACCAGTAGGATTGTTACAGCCAGTAGGATTGTTACAGCCAGTAGGATTGTTACAACAAGTAGGATTGTTACAACAAGTAGGATTGTTACAACCAGTAGGATTGTTACAACCAGTAGGATTGTTACAGCCAGTAGGATTGTTACAGCCAGTAGGATTGTTACAACCAGTAGGATTGTTACAGCCAGTAGGATTGTTACAACCAGTAGGATTGTTACAACCAGTAGGATTGTTACAACCAGTAGGATTGTTACAACCAGTAGGATTGTTACAACCAGTAGGATTGTTACAACTAGTAGGATTGTTAGAGCCAGTAGGATTGTTACAACCAGTAGGATTGTTACAGCCAGTAGGATTGTTACAACCAGTAGGATTGTTACAACCAGTAGGATTGTTACAACCAGTAGGATTGTTACAACCAGTAGGATTGCTACAGCCAGTAGGATTGTTACAACCAGTAGGATTGTTACAGCCAGTAGGATTGTTACAACCAGTAGGATTGTTACCAGTAGGATTGTTACAACCAGTAGGATTGTTACAACCAGTAGGATTGTTACAGCCAGTAGGATTGTTACAGCCAGTAGGATTGTTACAGCCAGTAGGATTTTTACAGCCAGTAGGATTGTTACAACCAGTAGGATTGTTACAACCAGTAGGATTGTTACAACCAGTAGGATTGTTACAACCATTAGGATTGTTACAGCCAGTAGGATTGTTACAACCAGTAGGATTGTTACAGCCTGTAGGATTGTTACAGCCAGTAGGATTGTTACAACCAGTAGGATTGTTACAGCCAGTAGGATTGTTACAACCAGTAGGATTGTTAAAAACCAGCAGGATTGTTACAACCAGTAGGATTGTTACAGCCAGTAGGATTGTTACAGCCAGTAGGATTGTTACAGCCAGTAGGATTGTTACAGCCAGTAGGATTGTTACAACCAGTAGGATTGTTACAACCAGTAGGATAGTTACAACCAGTAGGATTGTTACAACCAGTAGGATTGTTACAGCCAGTAGGATTGTTACAGCCAGTAGGATTGTTACAGCCAGTAGGATTGTTACAACCAGTAGGATTGTTACAACCAGTAGGATTGTTACAGCCAGTAGGATTGTTACAACCAGTAGGATTGTTACAAAGTGGCTTACGCGTAAGACGGTCTAGAGTTTTGAGACTCTCTGATCGCGGGTTCGAACCCCACCCGTGGTATGGTTTAATGTGAAAGATTGTTACAGCCAGTAGGATTGTTACAAGCTGAATGATTGTTAAAAGTTGTCTGGGAGTTACACACAACATTATTGTTACAGCAACATAAGGAAGAGCACTGCAGTAGGCCTACTGGCCCATGCTAGGTAAGTCTTTCTTAATTCCAACTTTTCTCACACATAAGTTCGCTAAAGCCATTTTTAAACCTATTTTTTAAAGCTACGCAAGCTACAACGTATCGAAACATTGTTAGGAAGACATTGAAAAAATAGTGATTTACGGACCGGGCCGCGGGGCGTTGATCCCCGAAACTTTCTCCAGGTATACTCCAGGTATACTCCAGGTATACTCTGACTACAATAAGGCTGATTTTTAACAGAGCATTGCACTACTCAACCTTATACACCTGGTGGGGGGCTTCACCACCACTGGCCCTGTCATAGTGGGTGCCTAGTGTGGTGGCACCGTGCCTAACGTCACTAACAGCCTGGTTGATCAGGTGGTCAGAAGTGTGGCCTGGTCTGGGACCGGGTCGCTGGAGAGATGATGTATGGTACCACCAACGGATAAAATCATGGGAGGTGTGGTGTCAATGTCCTGCTTTCAGCAAGTGACTCAGCAGCTCAACCTAACTGGGCATCATGCCCAATACAAGTCAAACTTCGGGTAAATGACAACTCTATATAAAACATTATATTACAATGCAATTCTTCAACGGTGGCACTGTACTTACTATGGAAGTTTACAACGGTGGCACTGTACTATGAAAGTAAAGAACGGTGGCACTGTACTTACTATAGGGAAGTTTACAACGGTGGCACTGCACTATGAAAGTAAAGAACGGTGGCACTGTACTTACTATGGAAGTTGAGAACGGTGGCACTGTACTTAACATCACCAACAGCCTAACTAATCAAGTTACTAAAAGAGAAAGTTTGGTCTGGGACCGAGCCGCGGGGGCGATGATGATGATTATGGCGGCCAAGACCAACCTACCCGATTTTCCATAACGAATTAAGCAATGACAAGTGGTAGTGTACTTACCATGTGAGGTGAGTATGGTGGTAGTGTACTTACCATGGGAGGTGAGTATTGTGGTAGTGTACTTACCATGTGAGGTGAGTATGGTGGTAGTGTACTTACCATGTGAGGTGAGTATTGTGGTAGTGTACTTACCATGTGAGGTGAGTATGGTGGACGTCGACCATGCCATGGAGGTGAGTATGGTGGTAGTGACTACCATGTGAGGTGAGTATGGTGAGTGTCCGCATGGAGGTGAGGATGGTGGTAGTGTACCTACCATGGAGTGATATGGTGGCAGTGTACTCTCCACCATGAGGTAGTATGTGGCAGTGTACTACCATGGGAGGTGAGATGGTGGTAGTGTACTACCATGAGGTGAGATGGTGTATGTACTACCATGGAGGTGAGTATGGTGGCATGTACTTACCATGGAGGTGAGTATGTGGTAGGTACTTACCATGGAGGTGAGTATGGTGGCAGTGCACTTACCATGGAGTAGTTGGTAGTGTACTCACCATGAGATGAGATGTGGCAGTGTACTTACCATGGAAGTGAGATGGTGGCAGTGACTCACCATGTGAGGTAGAGTATGGGAGGTACTTACCATGAGGTGAGTATGGGGAGTGACTTACCATGGAGTGAGTATGGTGGCAGTGTACTCACCATGGAGGTGAGTATGTGGTAGTGTACTCTACCATGGAGGTGAGTATGGTGGTAGTGTACTTACCATGTGAGGTGAGTATTGTGGTAGTGTACTTACCATGGGAGGTGAGTATGGTGGTAGTGTACTTACCATGGGAGGTGAGTATTGTGGTAGTGTACTTACCATGGGAGGTGAGTATGGTGGTAGTGTACTTACCATGGGAGGTGAGTATGGTGGTAGTGTACTTACCATGGAGGTGAGTATGGTGGTAGTGTACTTACCATGGGAGGTGAGTATTGTGGTAGTGTACTTACCATGTGAGGTGAGTATGGTGGTAGTGTACTTACCATGTGAGTGAGTATGTGGTAGTGTACCTACCATGGAGTGAGATGGTGGCAGTGCACTTACCATGGAGGTGAGATGTGGTAGTGACTCTACCATGGAGGTGAGTATGGTGGCAGTGACTACCATGTGAGGTGAGTATGGTGGCAGTGTCCCTCTACCATGTGAGGTGAAGTGATGGTGGCAGTGTACTCTACCATGTGAGGTGAGTATTGGTGGTAGTGTACTCTACCATGTGAGGTGAGTATGGTGGCAGTGTACTCTACCATGGGAGGTGAGTATGTGGTAGTGCACTTACCATGGAGGTGAGTATGGTGGTAGTGTACCACCATGGAGGTGAGATGGTGGAGTACTACCATGGAGGTGAGATGGTGGAGTGACTACCATGAGGTGAGTATGGTGGCAGTGACCACCATGTGAGGTGAGTATGTGGCAGTACTCACCATGTGAGGTGAGCATTGTGGTAGTGACTTCACCATGGAGGTGAGTATGGTGGAGTGACCTCCATGGGAGGTGAGATTGGTGGTAGTGCACTACCATGGGAGGTGAGTATGTGGAGTGTACTACCATGGGAGGTGAGTATGGTGGAGTGTACTCACCATGGAGGTGAGTATGGTGGTAGTGTACCTACCATGTGAGGTGAGCATGGTGGAGTGACTACCATGGAGGTGAGATGGTGGTAGTGTCACTCACCATGGATGTGAGTACTGGTGGAGTGACTTACCATGTGAGGTGAGCATGGTGGAGTGTACTTACCATGGAGGTGAGTATGGTGGCAGTGACTTACCATGTGAGGTGAGATTGGGTGCACTACCATGGAGTGAGATGTGGAGTGACTACCATGGAGGTGAGATGTGGAACTCACCATGGAATGGGGCAGTTACAAATAGATTTGGAGGACCACCTGGGGAGATTGTGGCAGACCTACCAGGATATGGTGGATACTACCATGGATAGATGGCATGCACCACCATGGGGAGTGCAGTCACCACCTGGAGTGGCATGGTGGAGTGACTCACCATGGGTGAGATGGTGGTAGTGTCACCATGGAGGTGAGTATGGATGACCACCAGGATGAATGGGGTGCCAAGTGTTGAGTGACCACCATAGGGATTGATATACCGGGAATTGATACTACATGATAAGGTGGATGACTACTATGGATGGGTGACTACATGAGAGAGGTGGCATGACTACATGAGAGTAGTGACTCACCATGAGAGATGGATGACTACCAGGATGAGCGGTGGCAGACTCACCATATGAAGAGTGACCACGGGTGAGATGGGCAGACCACCCATGATAGATGTGTAGTGTACTACCATGAGGTGAGATGGTGGAGTGACACCATGGAGGAGATGTGGAGCACCATGGAGGTGAGATGGTGGAGTGACACCATGGGTGAGGGTGACATGAGTGAGATGGAGTGACTTACCATGATGGATAAAGGAGGTGAGTGACACATGGTGAGATGAGTGACTACCATGGGAGATGTGAGTACTACTGGGAGATGTGACACCATGGAGTGAGATGGTGGAGTGCACCATGGGTGAGATGTGGAGTGACCACATGGAGGTGAGATGGTGGAGTGACACCATGGAGTGAGATGTGGAGGACTACCATGGAGGTGAGATGGAGTGACTACCATGAGGTGAGAGTAGTGACACCATGAGGTGAGATGTGGAGTGACTACCATGAGGTGAGATTGGAGTACTACCATTGAGATTGAGTGACACCATGGGGAGATGTGGAGTGATACCATGAGGGAGATGGTAGTGACTACCATGGAGGTGAGATTGGAGTGACACCATGGAGGTGAGTATGGAGTGTACTACCATGAGGTGAGATGTGGAGTGACACATGAGGAGATGTGGAGTGACACCATGGAGGTGAGATGTGGAGTGACACCATGAGTGAGTATGTGGAGTGACTTACCATGAGGTGATTGGATTAGGACGGTGAGTGTGTAATGGGATGTACATGTGAGGGGCACGGTAATGGGTGTACCTGGAGAGGTATAGAGGGAGTACCAGGGAGATGGGGTGTCCATAGTATGGGGTAGTGTACTTCCAGAGGGAGTGGTAGTGTACTACCATGAGGAGGTGGTATTTAGGTAATGTGAGTGTGTATTTGGTAGTGTACTACCTGAGGTGAGTATGTGAGTGTCTTACCATGGGAGGTGAGATGTGTGTGTCCTATGGGTGGATGTGGAGATTGGGAGGAGGTGGTACCATGAGGGATGGAGTGACACCATGGGAATTGTGGAGTGTACTACCTGTGGGTGAGATTGTGGAGTGACTTACATGGGGTGATATGTGGAGTGTCCATGGGGTATTGTGAAGTACATGGGTGATAGGGAGTGTCTGGAGGTGGTATGTGAGTGACTTACCATGAGGTGGTGGGTATGCTTCATAGAGTAGTTGGTATTACCTGGGAGGTGAGGATGGTGGTAGTGCTACCAGGGAGTAGTGGTGGTGTCTTACCATGGAGGTGAGTATTGTGGTAGTGACTTACCATGGGTGAGTATGGTGGTAGTGTCTTCAGTGAGGTAGTTGGTGTGTACTACCATGGGGAGTGATTGAGTGGAGGTACGACCAGACCTCAAGAACTGTGGGAAAGTGATGGTGTCACCGTTGACCCCCAGGGTCACCACGGCAGAGGTCACACTCTGAGGAGAGACAACAGAGGTCAACGGAAGTTGGTAACGGGAGGCGCTAATAAGTTTATACATAATTAAGATTCTTGCTTGTGTGGCAGACAGTGCTTGTGGTGTGGCAACACTGCTGTAGGTAGTGGTTGTCGAGTGGCAACACAGCATCTGATAATGTTTGAGCAAGCAAGTGTCAGGTTAAGAGGTGACACTATACTGACTTTTTTTTGGGTTATCCTAGGTTTTCTACACATATGCTGCTATGTATGATGATCTATGTAACTGTATTTGTGTATACCTGAATAAACTTACTTATACTCGACCACAAGGAAGGGAGGTCACGGTCATAAATGCGCCGGAAAACGTACAAAAGCGGATGACAAAGATGATCCCATGTATCAGAAATCTTCCCTACGAGGACAGACTGGGAGCTCTGAATGTGCACTCTCTTGAAAGGTGTACAATTAGGGGATGATATGATTGATGTGTTTTAGTGGACTAAAAGTATCTAACCAAGACAGGACTCGCAGCAATCGGTTCAAGTCTGAAAAATTTAGATTTAAAAAGTATATAGGAAAGAACTGGTTTGCTAAAAGAGTTGTAGATAAGTGGAACAAACTCCCGAGTACTGTCATTGAAGCTAAAACGTTGTGTAATTTTAAAAAATAGGTTAGACATATACATCTACTCTCTGAGCCCGGCCATGGGCCAGGCTCGTCTGGTGATAAATGGTATAAAGTACCGTGTGTACCTCACTATTATGGTGATAAATGGTATAAAGTACCGTGTGTACCTCACTATTATGGTGATAAATGGTATAAAGTACCGACACTTTGCAAAAATAAAGACAAATGCATTATAATGTGATCCTTTATTGTTCAATAAAGGATCACATTATACTGCATTTGTGTTTATGTTTCCACCTCACTATTATATTAACGGAAAGGCGCCAATCCCGCATGGGTCAGACAGCACCAACCTTGGGTGTACAGCGTTTATCTACGTCCTCCACACCTCTGGGGTTGCCGCTACTCTGACTAGTCAATTATTATTATTATTATTATTATTATTATTATTATTATTATTATTATTATTATTATTATTATTATTATTATATTAACAAATCATTAAAGTGGTGTGTTATACACATCATTCCACCAGTGTTTTCAGGTCGTCACAGAATGCAGGCGAGAGTTATATAATAATTTACATTGGAAAATCCTGGAGGGTGATTCCAAACCTGGACACTGAAATTACTCTGTATGACAACAAAAAATCTGGCAGATGGTGCAAAATACCTCCACTTATAATGCAGGGGCGCGACGAGGACACTAAAAGAGAATTTGATGAGTGTCAGAGGTCCCCGACTCTTCAATTCCCTCCCTCCTTGCATAAGGGGAATTATCAATAAATCTCTGGCTGTCTTCAAGAACAAACTGGACAAGTTCCTTATATTAGTTGGTGACCAGCCGCGCTGTTTCGCGCGTTGGACTACAACAACACCATGGAGCTGAACTCTTCTCCAGGCTGAGGGATTGAACACCTTAACACTATTTCTACAAAGGTGATAAATTGATTACATCATCTTTACCTCGTCACTTCTACTGCCTTCAATCCATTCTCTGTATTGACTGAAGAAGCCTAATGCATAAGCGAAACGTTTCAACAATATAAATACCCAAGTGTTGTACATATTTCTTTAGTATCAGGGTGGGTGAAAAGTGCAGTGACTTGGAAGAGGCAGTGATGGAGGCAAACTTAACACACAGCTTCAAGAGTAGACATGATCAGGCTCACTGGGCCAGAAATCAGTGAGGCTGAGCAGTCTACGAGGCGGGGCCAAGAGCCGAGTCTCGACCCCTACAAACACAAAAGGATGAGCACAATCATAAATGTAAAATTAGATATAAGACCCAAGAGCTAGACACCAGTAATGTCAATAGATAAGCCTTAAGAGGCAGGGCCAGGAGCCAGGACTCGACCCACACAAACTTAAGCCGGTGAGTGCACACCCATACTGACATAACACTCACCCTCCAGTGTACAACATTGTAACAGTAACGTAAC
Organism: Cherax destructor; assembly: GCA_009830355.1. NCBI lineage: Eukaryota > Metazoa > Arthropoda > Malacostraca > Decapoda > Parastacidae > Cherax > Cherax destructor. The sequence continues at coordinate 173,500 of WNWK01002878.1, read as the reverse complement.
ACAACGTAACACAACGTAACTCGTTACTGAAAAAAACCTAACTTGAACAACAGTAAAAATAACGCATTCCTCTTAACACACATTAAATCTACATAAATTATTTACGTGCCCCATTATTATCGTCATCATCATTAAGTCATTAACAGTAAAATAACAACAATAGCAATAATAAGCGTCTAGGAAGGTTCACTGATGAGGTGTGAGTGACGTCACAAGCACCTAGATAAATGGTTCACAGAACCGACAAGTTGATAAATTAGACACATGTGCAACTCTTGGGTATCTTTATTGTAGAAACGTATCGCCACACAGTGGTTTCATCAGTCCATATAAAGGAGAATGGTGAAGAACAGGAGTTCGAGGTAATCAGCCTTGAGGGACTGATTTGTCAAGTGTGACACCACCTACGACTGCTGCACCTCACCTGCCTACAATATATAAGCCACTTCTTCGCACATATGCTGTATTATTTTCAAGACTGATGGACTGATTACATCGACTGAAGGCTGAGGGACTGATTACCTCGAACTCCTCCTGTTCTTCACCATTCTCCTTTGTATGGACTGATGAAGCCACTGTGTGGCGAAACGTTTCCTCAATAAAGATACTCAAGTGTTGCACATGTGTCTAATTTATCGACGTTACATGAGTCCAGCTGAGGTTGTTTACATAACATCAGCTGATTTCCAGTCACTTTCAGACCTGTGGGTGTGATTTCTCGGGATTACTTTCTCACACCCAGGATAGTGATAGTTTGTTACTCTCACACCCAGGATAGTGATAGTTTGTTACTCTCACACCCAGGATAGTGATAGTTTGTTACTCTCACACCCAGGGTAGTGATAGTTTGTTACTCTCACACCCAGGGTAGTGATAGTTTGTTACTCTCACACCCAGGATAGTGATAGTTTGTTACTCTCACACCCAGGATAGTGATAGTTTGTTACTCTCACACCCAGGATAGTGATAGTTTGTTACTCTCACACCCAGGATAGTGATAGTTTGTTACTCTCACACCCAGGATAGTGATAGTTTGTTACTCTCACACCCAGGATAGTGATAGTTTGTTACTCTCACACCCAGGGTAGTGATAGTTTGTTACTCTCACACCCAGGATAGTGATAGTTTGTTACTCTCACACCCAGGATAGTGATAGTTTGTTACTCTCACACCCAGGATAGTGATAGTTTGTTACTCTCACACCCAGGATAGTGATAGTTTGTTACTCTCACACCCAGGATAGTGATAGTTTGTTACTCTCACACCCAGGATAGTGATAGTTTGTTACTCTCACACCCAGGATAGTGATAGTTTGTTACTCTCACACCCAGGATAGTGATAGTTTGTTACTCTCACACCCAGGATAGTGATAGTTTGTTACTCTCACACCCAGGATAGTGATAGTTTGTTACTCTCACACCCAGGATAGTGATAGTTTGTTACTCTCACACCCAGGATAGTGATAGTTTGTTACTCTCACACCCAGGATAGTGATAGTTTGTTACTCACACCCAGGGTAGTGATAGTTTGTTACTCTCACACCCAGGATAGTGATAGTTTGTTACTCTCACACCCAGGATAGTGATAGTTTGTTACTCACACCCAGGGTAGTGATAGTTTGTTACTCTCACACCCAGGATAGTGATAGTTTGCACTCTCACACCCAGGATAGTGATAGTTTGCACTCTCACACCCAGGGTAGTGATAGTTTCTCAGAAGAAACGGGAAAATATTCATGTCTCAGGTCTTAGTCATATCATAACCCTCGCAGGTCTTACGATGACAATGTCAGCGAAGCATTTATTCAACTGACCGAAGCCTTCCCCTGGCTTACCTGTCCTCCCAGAAAAATTATCAGTCTCCTATCCAAGTTTCTGATGCAGTCACCACAAACAACCTGGTAGATCAGGCCATCCACTGGGAGGCCTGATCTGGCACTGGCACCCACAGGTGCCAATGCTGGGCAAAAGACTCAACAGGGTAACTAGGGATCCCAGGGCAGCTAGTTTTCTGTTCCATCGACTCAGCGCTGCTGTTCAGAGGGGTAATGCCTGCTGTATTTTGGGCACTCGCCCCAGCTCGGAGGAGCTGGATGAGATTTTCGCATTATAATCAATGACAAACATGTAACAATATGTACTAGACATGTATCTCTCACACCTCGTGTACTGTATATGCCATCTTTATATCAACAATGTATCTCTTAAATCTTTTGTACCATATTATGTATTAAAATATACCATATATATATATATATATATATATATATATATATATATATATATATATATATATGGTTGTTCAATATATTTATAGAAGGAGTTGTAAGAGGAGTGAATGCTCGGGTGTTGGCAAGAGGTGTGGGGTTAAAAGCTAAAGAATGTAACACAAAGTGGGAGTTGTCACAGCTGCTCTTTGCTGATGACACTGTGCTTTTGGGGGATTCTGAAGAGAAGTTGCAGAGGTTGGTGGATGAGTTTGGCAATGTATGTAAAAGAAGGAAAATAAAAGTGAATATAGGAAAGAGTAAGCTGATGAGGATAACAAAAAAAATAGATAACGGAAGATTGGATATCAGATTGGAGGGAGAGAGTAAGGAGGAGGTGAATGTGTTCAGATATTTGGGAGTGGATGTGTCAGCAGATGGGTCTATGAAGGATGAGGTGAATCATAGAATTAACGAGGGGAAAAAGGTGAGTGGTGCACTGAGGAGCTTGTGGAGACAGAGAACTTTATCCATGAAAGCAAAGAGGGGAATGTATGAGAGTATAGTTATACCAACACTAATGTATGGGTGTGAGACATGGGTTGTGAATGTTGCAACAAGGAGAAGGCTGGAGGCAGTGGAGATGCCATGTCTGAGGGCAATGTGTGGTGTGAATATAATGCAGAGAATCCGTAGTTTGGAGATTAAGAGGAGGTGTGGGATTACCAAAACTATTATCCAGAGGGCTGAGGAGGGGTTATTAAGATGGTTTGGACATATAGAGAGGATGGAACAAAATAGAATGACTTTGAGAGTGTATAAATCTGTAGTGGAGGGAAGGAGGGGTAGGGGTCGGCCTAGAAAAGGTTGGAGGGACGGGGTAAAGGAGGTTTTGTGTGGGAGGGGCTTGGACTTCCAGCAAGCGTGCGTGAGCGTGTTAGAGAGGAGCGAATGAAGACAAATGGTTTTTAGGACTTGACATGCTGTTGGAGTGTAGGCAAGGTAACATTTATGAAGGGTTTCAGGGAAACCGGCAGGCCGGACTTGATTCCTGGAGATGGAAAGTACAGTGCCGGCACTCTGAAGGAGGGGTGTTAAGTTTGCAGTTTTATAACTGTAGTGTAAGCACGCCTCTGGTAAGACAGTGATGGATTGAATGATGATGAAAGTTTTTCTTTGTCGGGCCACCCTGCCTTGGTGTTAAACGGCACGATATATATATATATATATATATATATATATATATATATATATATATATATATGCAGAGAATTCGGAGTTTGGAAATTAGGAGGAGGTGCGGGATTACCAAAACGATTGTCCAGAGAGCTGAGGAGGGGTTGTTGAGGTGGTTTGGACATGTAGAGAGAATGGAACGAGACAGAGTGACTTCGAGAGTGTATAAATCTGTAGTGGAGGGAAGGCGGGGTAGGGGTCGGCCTAGGAAAGGTTGGAGGGAGGGGGTAAAGGAAGTTTTGTGTGCGAGGGCTTGGACTTCCAGCAAGCATGTGTGAGCGTATTTGATAGGAGTGAATGGAGGCATATGGTTTTTAATACTTGACGTGCTGTTGGAGTGTGAGCAAAGTAACATTTATGAAGGGATTCAGGAAACCGGCAGGCCGGACTTGAGTTCTGGAGATGGGAAGTACAGTGCCGGCACTCTGAAGGAGGGGTGTTAATGTTGCAGTTTTATAACTGTAGTGTAAAGCACCCCTCTGGCAAGACAGTGATGGAGTGAATGATGATGAAAGTTTTTCTTTTCGGGCCACCTGCCTTGGTGGAATCGGCCGATGTGTTAATAAAATATATATATATATATATATATATATATATATATATATATATATATATATATATATATATATATATATATATATACGTGCCGATTAGGTAAAACTGGTCAATTAGCAAGAACTCTTTTAAAATTAAGTCTCTTTTTAAAATTTTCTCTTATACGTTCAAAGGTATATTTTTTTCATTAATGTTAATGTAAAAATTTTAAATTTTGCACCAAAAGAATCTTAGAAAACTTACCTAACCTTATTATAACAAGCGCAATTTAATTTAGCCTCATCCAACTAAATATATTTTAGATACGTTTTCAATAATTTAATAGTAAACAAACACAATGAAATATGTTTTTTTCGTTAGGTTCAGAATGATTTTTGCGAAATTATTGCATACACAAATTTTCGCTTGTCTTATATGGCAAGAAGAGCGTTGCTATTTAAGCCAAAATCGCAAGTTTTACCTAATCGGCACGACATATATATATATATATATATATATATATATATATATATATATATATATATATATATATAACACAACCATGGTGTGAGGCAAGTTCACTCGCAACTCACAAGAAATCTGTATCAGCAAACAGATATTACGAACAATTTAAATGAGCAGTGGTCCGTTTCTAATTAAGGCCAGAATTTATAAGATCGTAACTCACCACACAACGCATTTAGATCCCCTTCTCCCCAACACAAAAAATTTAGATTCGTCCCTCACACACCAAAAAAAAAATCTAAATTCCTCCTCCTGACAAGTAAACATGTCAGCTATTCTATGCTACAAGCCGAACATTGAAAACTGCTTCCAGACATGACCCCTAAAGAGTTATCGAGAAATACAAGGAGAGACTGCCTCCGAACACCTGTGTTCGGAAACATGATTTACAAGTTCAGGTGTTGAGAATCAGGAAGACATTTACCAAGATGATCCGTCACTTGTTGTTGAGAGTGTCAGACTTACTCAAGACTCATGGCTGAGAGAGAGTCAGACTTACTCAAGACTCATGGCTGAGAAAGAGTCAGACTTACTCAAGACTCATGGCTGAGTCAGACTTACTCAAGACTCATGGCTGAGAGAGAGTCAGACTTACTCAAGACTCATGGCTGAGAGAGTGTCAGACTTACTCAAGACTCCGTCACTCGTTGAGAGTGTCAGAATTACTCAAGACTCATGGCTGAGAGAGAGTCAGACTTACTCAAGACTCCGTCACTCGTTGAGAGTGTCAGACTTACTCAAGACTCCTGGCTGAGAGAGTCAGACTTACTCAAGACTCATGGCTGAGTCAGACTTACTCAAGACTCATGGCTGAGAGAGAGTCAGACTTACTCAAGACTCCGTCACTCTTTGAGAGTGTCAGACTTACTCAAGACTCCGTCACTCTTTGAGAGTGTCAGACTTACTCAAGACTCCGTCACTCATTGAGAGTGTGAGACTTACTCAAGACTCCGTCACTCATTGCTGAGAGAGTATCAGACTTACTCAAGACTCCGTCACTCATTGAGAGTGTGAGACTTACTCAAGACTCCGTCACTCATTGCTGAGAGAGTGTCAGACTTACTCAAGACTCCGTCACTCATTGCTGAGAGAGTGTCAGACTTACTCAAGACTCCGTCACTCATTGCTGAGAGAGTGTCAGACTTACTCAAGACTCCGTCACTCATTGCTGAGAGAGTGTCAGACTTCCTGAAGACTGTAGCATTAAGCAGAAACACAAAAACTTTAATTTCAGCATCCGGGTGATTACGAGGTGGTGGTGGGGGGGGTGTTGAGGAGTCACCTTGTTAGTTCTTGACGACTCTTCTTCCGCTACTTATCATTGGTATTCCCTGGTGTTTCAGCCTCTTACATCGAGTGATGCAGATCATACCGTACACTGGCTGCGGCCCGTTGCTCCATTCACAACAAATGTACACTCATGTCTCTCAGTGTACACACACTAAGAGTTTATCTTAATACCTGTTTGAAGGATTCAAACATTCCTAACTAGTAATGAGCTAGTTATCTGCAGCCTTAATGACCCTCATGTAATCATGGGATTTAAACCCAATTAACCAACAGACCGTTGTTACAGTTCACTCTCGCAACACGAGTGATCAACTCAAATCACACAACAGAGAGTAAGTCTAGTATGAGACCTGGGAGTGATAATGTCAGAAGATCTTGCGTTTAAAGAACGCATCAATGTTATGACAACGGAAAGGAGAATGATAAGTTGGATAACTAGAACCTTCAAAACAAGAGATGCCAAGACAATGACGACACTCTTCAAATCAACCTTTCTCTTTATGCTGGGGTATTATGTACTAACGGCTTTTTCAAAGCAGGCGAAATTACAGAACTCGAAAATTTACAGACAATCTTCATAGCTGGTATAAACTCGGTCAACCACCAAAACAACTAGGAACATATGAAGTCCCTAGAATTGTACTCCTTGGAACGTAGGCGATAAAGATACATCATAATATACAACTGGAAGATTCTGGAGGGATTGGTCCCAAACCATCACACTGAAATTGCTACTGATGAAGACAAGAGGCTTAGAAACAGTTCAGGATACCTCAGGTGAAATCTGGGAAGTGATCATTACACTGAGAGAGAACGCAATAAATGTAAGGGGACCACGACTCTTCAACGCCCTATCTTCATGCATATGGAGAATTTCCAATAAATCCCAGAGTGTCTTCAAGAGGGAACTCGACAAATTCCTCGATTCAGTTCTTGATTAGCCAGGCTGTGGTGCATACACAGGGCTGAAAGTAGCGGGCACCACCAGCTTGATGAATCAGGAGGCCGGGTCTGGGACCGGGCCGCGGGGGCGGTGATACCCGGAAGAAACTACAAGTAACGTTCAGAAGTGAACGTTGACCGTTTTTCTTCGGCCTCTTCGCTGCCAGACGTACAGCGGCCTCTTTGAAATTTACTTATTTATAGTAAAAATTTGATCATTACAATTATTATTATTATTATTATTACTACTACAGCGCTATGTGACCCTTGTGGGTTTAGCGCTTAGTTATAATAATAATAATATAGCAGTTGTAATAGCAGTACTAGCATTATTGTTATATTATTATTACTGCTATTATAATCATCATCATATCATTACTTATGATATACCTCTGAACGGTTTCAAGAGTTCTCCTACTCCCGCAGCCTGGTCATAGGCCAGACTTGTCTGGTTCTTGCCTGGTCAACCAGGCTGTTACTGCTGGCGGCCCACTGGTCCACATATACATCCCAGCCTGCTTGATCCAGTACATGGTAGAAACATGACTAGTTTCCTCTTGAAGACTTGTACAATTGTTTCAGCAGTGTTTCTGATAACTCCCGGTAAGATGCTAAACAGTCTGGGACCACGGATGTTGATACAGTGTTCTCTTATAGTGACCACGGTGCCCGATTACAAATAATACAAGTGGGTGAAGTGGTAAACTCTAAGGGTCTGGCAGCGTTTGAGAGATGGGAGGTAATCAGGTTTGATCAGAGGAAGGTGAAGATGAGCTCCTTATTATTGAATCAGGATCATATTGAGTAACATCAAGGACTGGTGATTCTTGAGTAACATCAAGTGCTGGTAATTCTTGAGCAACATCAAGGACTGATGATCCTTGAGTAACATCAAGTACTGGTGATTCTTGAGCAGCATCAAGGACTGATGATCCTTGAGTAACATCAAGGACTGATAATTATTTAGTAACATTAAGGACTGGTTATTCCTGAGTAACATTAAGGACTGGTGATTCTTGAGTAACATCAAGGACTGGTGATTATTTAGTAACATCAAGGACTGGTGATTATTTAGTAACATCAAGGACTGGTGATTCCTGAGTAACATCAAGGACTGGTGATTCCTGAGTAACATCAAGGACTGGTGATTCCTGAGTAACATCAAGGACTGGTGATTCCTGAGTAACATCAAGGACTGGTGATTCCTGAGTAACATCAAGGACTGGTGATTCTTGAGTAACATCAAGGACTGGTGATTATTTAGTAACATCAAGGACTGGTGATTCCTGAGTAACATCAAGGACTGGTGATTCTTGAGTAACATCAAGGACTGGTGATTATTTAGTAACATCAAGGACTGGTGATTCCTGAGTAACATCAAGGACTGGTGATTCCTGAGTAACATCAAGGACTGGTGATTCCTGAGTAACATCAAGGACTGGTGATTCCTGAGTAACATCAAGGACTGGTGATTCCTGAGTAACATCAAGGACTGGTGATTCCTGAGTAACATAAAGGACTGGTGATTCTTGAGTAACATCAAGGACTGGTGATTCTTGAGTAACATCAAGGACTGGTGATTCTTGAGTAACATCAAGGACTGGTGATTCTTGAGTAACATCAAGGACTGGTGATTCTTGAGTAACATCAAGGACTGGTGATTCTTGAGTAACATCAAGGACTGGTGATTCTTGAGTAACATCAAGGACTGGTGATTCTTGAGTAACATCAAGGACTGGTGATTCTTGAGTAACATCAAGGACTGGTGATTCTTGAGTAACATAAAGGACTGGTGATTCTTGAGTAACATCAAGGACTGGTGATTCTTGAGTAACATAAAGGACTGGTGATTCTTGAGTAACATCAAGGACTGGTGATTCTTGAGTAACATCAAGGACTGGTGATTCTTGAGTAACATCAAGGACTGGTGATTCTTGAGTAACATCAAGGACTGGTGATTCTTGAGTAACATCAAGGACTGGTGATTCTTGAGTAACATCAAGGACTGGTGATTCTTGAGTAACATCAAGGACTGGTGATTCTTGAGTAACATCAAGGACTGGTGATTCTTGAGTAACATCAAGGACTGGTGATTCTTGAGTAACATCAAGGACTGGTGATTCTTGAGTAACATCAAGGACTGGTGATTCTTGAGTAACATCAAGGACTGGTGATTCTTGAGTAACATCAAGGACTGGTACAGCACTAGTACCACCCATCAAGGCTATCACTGGTAAGGGAAAAAACTCACACAAAATAATATATAAAAAACTCAAATTCCCCAAAATAAATCGTTTAATTGGGTATAAATAAATACATACGTTGATTAACACAATTCCACAAATACCGAAAGTGGTCTTACAAAATTCCAACTACGATGTGTGAGCCACTTTCTCTCATGAGACATTTATTAGGGAAAATGAGATCATTTTAAACAGCGGATGATTGTAATTGTCACCCCATTGTAAGTGGTGATTGTTGACTCCTGGTATGACTAAGAGGATGAGGAGGTAAGTGGTGATTGTTGACTCCTGGTATGACTAAGAGGATGAGGAGGTAAGTGGTGATTGTTGACTCCTGGTATGACTAAGAGGATGAGGAGGTAAGTGGTGATTATTGACTCCTGGTATGACTAAGAGGAGGTAAGTGGTGATTGTTGACTCCTGGTATGACTAAGAGGAGGAGGAGGTAAGTGGTGATTGTTGACTCCTGGTATGACTAAGAGGATGAGGTAAGTGGTGATTGTTGACTCCTGGTATGACTAAGAGGAGGAGGAGGTAAGTGGTGATTGTTGACTCCTGGTATGACTAAGAGGATGAGGAGGTAAGTGGTGATTGTTGACTCCTGGTATGACTAAGAGGAGGTAAGTGGTGATTGTTGACTCCTGGTATGGCTAAGAGGAGGTAAGTGGTGATTGTTGACTCCTGGTATGACTAAGAGGAGGTAAGTGGTGATTGTTGACTCTGGTATGGCTAAGAGAGATACGTGGGTTTTTGCTCTGTAGGCTAAGAGGATGAGGTAAGTGGTGATTGTTGATTCCTGGTATGACTAAGAGGAGGAGGTAAGTGGTATGACTAAGAGGAGGAGGTAAGTGGTGATTGTTGACTCCTGGTATGACTAAGAGGAGGAGGTAAGTGGTGATTGTTGACTCCTGGTATGACTAAGAGGAGGAGGTAAGTGGTGATTGTTGACTCCTGGTATGACTAAGAGGAGGAGGTAAGTGGTGATTGTTGACTCCTGGTATGACTAAGAGGAGGAGGTAAGTGGTGATTGTTGACTCCTGGTATGACTAAGAGGAGGAGGTAAGTGGTGATTGTTGACTCCTGGTATGACTAAGAGGAGGAGGTAAGTGGTGATTGTTGACTCCTGGTATGACTAAGAGGAGGAGGAGGTAAGTGATGGCAGAAAGGTGAGAAAGTGACGCCAACAACACTCATATTAACTCCTTCCGTTGTTATGGTTGTTGTATGATCATTATCATCTCTCTCTCTCTCTCTTTACACAGTGTTTTACAAGGTTAGGTTCAGGGTTCCTAACTTTATTTACACGCTAAGAGGTGTACCTACATCAGTTAATTTGAAAACCATTTTACTGTTGGAGCCATCTGTGGAGCCATCTGTGGGCCAGCGATTTCGTATGGTCAACTGACTTTATTTCTCTCTCTCTCTTTCTCTCTCTCTCTCTCTCTCTCTCTCTCTCTCTCTCTCTCTCTATCTCTCTCTCTCTCTCTCTCTCACACACACAAGCCACGGAAGAAATGTAAGTGTAAAATTGCGGTATGTGTGTGTGTGTGTTAGTTATCATTTTGTCCTAGGCACATGTCGATTAGACACTAGGCCTGTTGTATGTGTGTGTGTGTGTGCGCGTGTACTCACCTAATTGTACTCACCTAATTGTGGTTGCAGGGGTCGAGACTCAGCTCCTGACCCCGCCTCTTCACTGATCGCTGCTGGGTCCTCTCTCTCCCTGCTCCATGAGCTTTATCATACCTCGTCTTAAAGTTATGTATGGTTCCTGCCTCCACTACATCACTTGCTAGACTATTCCACTTCCTGACTACTCTATGGCTGAAGAAATACTTCCTAACATCCCTTTGACTCATCTGAGTCTTCAACTTCCAATTGTGACCCCTTGTTTCTGTGTCCCCTCTGGAACAGCCTGTCTCTGTCCACCTTGTCTATTCCTCGCAGTAATTTGTATGTCGTTATCATGTTGTGTGTGTGTGTGTGTGTTGTGTAGGTGTGCAGCTGCTCTGCATGGGTCAGTATAGGGCAGATAACCCGATGAGGTCCGAGTCTGCGTCTCTGCATGGCAGGGTTCAGTGGTCTGATACAGGCTGCAAGATAATCTGGATAGAAACGAGGCCTGGTCTGGTTTCAGACCTCAGGGGCGGTGGTCCCTGAAACCCTCTGTAAGTAACCTGTTGGTAACACCTCTTCAACTAGATGACAAGGAATTGTTAGCTGGGTGATCGACGAGAGAGAGAGAGAGAGAGAGAGAGAGAGAGAGAGAGAGAGAGAGAGAGAGAGAGAGAGATACTGCCTTAATATGTTAAATTTAATACCAGCCGGCAGCATGTATCACTCAGCTGTTTTCATGCCTCGTAGCTATGAGGCAATGTTGTTGCTTCATGGTACTAAGTGCCAGATCGTACGTACTCTTGAAACTGCGAATGGACACCGACAGATACAAACATAACTAGTGTCAACTAGTTGCAAGGACAACTGAATACTAAAACAGGTAGGGTTACAGGCACAAGTAACCCAGTGAAAAATAGGAGCACAGTGGGCACAATAAGAGAACACTGCATCAACATCCGTGGTCCCAGACTGTTTCACACACCACTACAATATATTAGAAACATTTCCGGAACAAGTGTAGAAGTTTCCAAGAGGAAACTGGTCATGTACCTCTGCCAAGTCCCAGATCAACCAGACTATGATGGATATGTGGGCCAGCAAACTGAAAGCAGTAACAGCCTTTACCTTTTTTAATATCTTTGATGAATTCAAAGAGCATTTCTACTCCCGGAGCCCGGCCATGGGCCAGGCTTGTCTGGTGCTTGTCTGGTCAACCAGGCTGTTGCTGCTGGTGGCCTGCTGACCCACATGTCCATCACAGCTTGGTTGATAAGTCTGGTTCAGGGAAGGGCTGTGAGGTAGGAAAACTCTGGAAAACCTTCAAAGGTATATCAAAGGTAGAAGATAGAGGCAGCAGTAGAGGTTGGCAATGAGATGAATATAGTCACACATATAACAAGAGAAAGTGGGACCTGGTGTGACAACCTTGGTGTGGAAGACTGAGTCCGTGACTACACTAAAAGCTACCTTCATATATCAACCTTGACGACTGGCTCTTGTGCACTCTGATTTATGTGCACTCTGGTTAGCTCTGTGCATTCTGACTGGTTTCTGTGCACTCTGGTTGTTTCCTGTGCACTCTGGCTGGTTCCTATGCTTGTCGAACACACACACACATATACATGGAAGACAAGCTAAATGCTGATGTCGTGTACACTGATTTTGCAAAAACCTTTAACAGTTGCGACCATGGTGTGATTGCGCACAAAATGTGTACAAATGGAATAAGTGAAAAGCGGGCAGATGGATGTTTAACTTCTTAACAAAGAGAACCCAGAGAGTCGCTGTAAACAGTGTAATCGGAGGCTGTCACGGTGAGAAGCTCTGTTACTTAAGGCACGGTTCTCACTCCACTTCTGTTTCTATATCGACAAGGACATAAATCATGACATCGTAACATATTTTGCGGATGACACTAGAATCACCACGAGAGTGGTGATAGTCGAAGACACAGCGAATCTTCAGGCAGATATAAATCAAGACTTCCAGTGGACCTCAGCCATCAATGATGTTTAACGAGCGTTTAGCGCTTAGTTTTTATAATAATAATAATAATAATAATCCCGTAACGGAGTACAGGACCAACCCAAACCATTCAAAAATAGCAAAAGTTCCACTTGCGAGACATGGGAGTGATAATGTCAGATCTCACATTCAAACATCACGACAATGTTGTCATCGCTACCGCAAGGAAAATGATTGACTGGATAACTAGAACTTTCAAGAAAAGAAATGCTGAGGCAATGTTGATACTAAAGTAACTTGTTCTCTCTAGGCTGGAATACTGCTGTATACTGACACCCCCCTTCAAGGCAGGCGAGACTGCTCAGCTTAGAAATCATAGCGAGAACTTTCACTGCCCGTATATAATCAAACAACTGAACTACTGGGAATGTCTGAAGCCTCTTCAACCAAACTCCTTGAAACGTAGGCAAGAAAGATACATTATAATTTACACCTGCAAAATCCTGGACACTACTCAAGGTTGATGGACTGATAACATCATCTTAACCTCTACACTACTTGTTGTCTTCATATTGATTTCTTTGTATTCGACTGAAGAAGCCCATCGTGTGGGCGAAACGTTACTTAACTATCTTTGCAACGCTTAGTTTGAACATTTTAAATGTTATGCCTCACGAAGGGATCTTGATCCACGGAATTTGAGCTACTCTTCTCTTCCTTGGATCAAATCTTCTTACCTAAATACCTCTTACGGGTTAAGAGTTATTTAGGTAATCTTCAGCACAAGAACCGCAAAGATAAGAAGGTGGAACCACGCTCCTGGCTGAGAGAACTTCCAGGGTTCTGAAACATAGAGAAGAATGAGACATAGCAAGAGTAATGAAAGGTGTAGAGGCAGTGAGAAAGGAACGTGAGAGGACACAGGAAAAGGCAGCCAGGGACAAAGGAAGGAAAACACGAAAGTGGAATGATGAAGTTAGAGAGAGAGAGAGAGAGAGAGAGAGAGAGAGAGAGAGAGAGAGAGAGAGAGAGAGAAGTGTATAAAGTACAAAGTCATGAAGAGTAAGCTCAAGTCCTTCACTATTACCATGGAAGAGTAAGTTCGTGTACTACACTACTACCATGGGAGACGTAGGCTTTCACCCACATCTCGATACCTTCCAGTTTCACCCCAAAACACACCCACCCACCCACTTATCATAGTCTAACACCCACATCTTCCTTACAGAACCCACTCCCCACAACACCCAATTCTCCCCACAACACCCACAACACCCTCCCACAACACCCACCACACCCTCCCACAACACCCACCACACCCTCCCACAACACCCACCAAGTGATAGTAACTGCAGCTCTGCTGGAACGAAAACTTTGAAGCTGTCGTAGCTGTTGAACCTTTAATGCAATACTGGACGATATCCTCATTGTCTTATCTGAAGTCTTCCATCTCAGGCTGACACTGCTGAAGTCTGCCAGTTCAGGCTGATACTGCTGAGGTCTGCCAGCTCAGGCTGACACATTTCAACACCTTGAATGCGCACCATCCTGCGTGACGGTCTACAACAAGGGAAATATAATTAGTTCTCGTTCCCACTGTGTAACTAACAGCAGCACACTGCGGATGTATCCAACTTGGTTAATATAACTACGCGACAGCAGTCTCCCTCCACACCTGCCTCCCTCTATACCTGCCTCGCTTACACACCTGCCTCCCTCTATACCTGCCTCACTTACACACCTCAGCCACATCCTTCACATCCTGGCCACACCTCTCTCACACACAGGTACGCACGTACACACTCACACATGTAAGATTATTTTTAAATCTTTGGATAAGTGTGTAATATAGTGTATATACCAAGAGAAGTGTGTCTGTGTATATACCAAGAGAAGTGTGTCTGTGTATATACCAAGAGAAGTGTGTCTGTGTATATACCAAGAGAAGTGTGTCTGTGTATATACCAAGAGAAGTGTTCACAATGTATATTCCATCACAGGTGTGTATCTCAGTATATATACCATGACAGGTGTGTATCTCTCAGTATATATATACCATGACAGGTGTGTATCTCTCACATGAATGTTCACTGTACTCCCTATCTATGAGCTTAAAGTAGCTGTGCAGGCAAAATTAGGCTGAAGGACCCACGTCAGTCAACAGACCTTACTGATTTACATCACTTGATGAACCTTACTGACCCACATCACTTGATGAACCTTACTGACCCACATCACTTGATGAACCTTACTGACCCACATCACTTGATGAACCTTACTGACCCACATCACTTGATGAACCTTACTGACCCACATCACTTGATGAACCTTACTGACCCACATCACTTGATGAACCTTACTGACCCACATCACTTGATGAACCTTACTGACCCACATCACTTGATGAACCTCAAACCTAATATACTAACGCAACTGCCTGACATCACCAGCAGTTAGTGTACTGGCTGCTGCAGAACCATCACTACCATGGTTCACAAGGACTATGGTAGTTGGCTTGTCGGGGGTCGTTAAACCTACAGTTCAACACAACCCTAACATCAAGATTACGTTAATCCCTAACATATATACACTAAAAATAGTAAATTCTCAGTGCATATACGCAAAGACATACGCACGTCTCGTTATGGACACAGTAAGAGATACATACGTCTAGGTGTGTATACACTAAGAGATACATACGTCTAGGAGTATATACACTAAGATACATACGTCTAGGTGTATATACACTAAGATACATACGTCTAAGTGTGTATACACTAAGAGATACATACGTCTAGGAGTATATACACTAAGATACATACGTCTAGGTGTATATACACTAAGAGATACATACGACTAGTTGTGTATTTCGGTCTGCAACCAATAACAACTGGTTAAAATCCCCCAAGCCACCACTAAAGCTTATCCCAAGCTACCACAATAGCTCATCTCAGGCCGCTATAATAGCTTATCCCAGGCCACCACAATACAGATTTTAGTCCTGGTTCTCGTGCATAAAATGGAAATGCAATAACCTGTGAGGCAGCAGAGTAAATGTCTCTTTAGACAGTATATAAGAAAGTCCAGAGAGAGAGTTGTGAGGAAGAACGTTGCGTGATGGCAACACTGCTCCTGCTGTCTCCAACCTTTGTTACCTCTGTATTTAGCTGAAGCAACCTCTGTAGCCAGTTGAAACAACCTCAGTAACCTCTGTATTCAACTGAAGCAACATCAGTCACCTTTGTATTCAACTGAAGCAACCTCAGTAACCTCTGAATTCAACTGAAGAAACATCAGTCACCTTTGTATTCAACTGAAGCAACCTCAGTCACCTTTGTATTCAACTGAAGCAACCTCAGTCACCTTTGTATTCAACTGAAGAACCTCAGTCACCTCTGTATTCAACTAAAGTAACCTCAGTCACCTTTGTATTCAACTGAAGCAACCTGTCACCTTTGTATTCAACTGAAGCAACCTCAGTCACCTTTGTATTCATCTGAAGCAACCTCGGTCACCTTTGTATTCAACTGAAGCAACCTGTCACCTTTGTATTCAACTGAAGCAACCTCAGTCACCTTTGTATTCATCTGAAGCAACCTCGGTCACCTTTGTATTCAACTGAAGCAACCTCAGTCACCTTTGTATTAAACTGAAGCAACCTCAGTCACCTTTGTATTCAACTGAAGCAACCTCAGTCACCTCTGTATTCAACTGAAGCAACCAAGTGAAGCAACCAACTGATGCAACCAAGTAAAGCAACCAACTGAAGCAACCTCAGTCACCTCTGTATTCAACTGAAGCAACCTCAGTCACCTCTGTATTCAACTGAAGCAACCAAGTGAAGCAACCAACTGATGCAACCAAGTAAAACGAACAACCAGTACCTGAAACAGCAACCTCAGTCACCTCTGTATTCAACTGAAGCAACCTCAGTCACCTCTGTATTCAACTGAAGCAACCAAGTGAAGCAACCAACTGATGCAACCAAGTAAAGCAACCAAGTGAAGCAACTTACTGTGTAGGTGAAACGTTTCGGAAAAGCTACCAAAGTGTTGCAAATGTTTTTAATTCTCAAGAATGTTACTTCCTGTTATTGCTGTGGTGTGAGTCGAGTCAGACTGTTATCTCCGTGTCTGTCTTAACACAACATCCTGAGTCGAGTCAGACTGTTATCTCCGTGTCTGTCTTAACACAACATCCTGAGTCGAGTCAGACTGTTATCTCCGTGTCTGTCTTAACACAACATCCTGAGTCGATTCAGACTGTTATCTCCGTGTCTGTCTTAACACAACATCCTGAGTCGATTCAGACTGTTATCTCCGTGTCTGTCTTAACACAGCATCCTTAGTTACGTTAGTGTTTAAGATGGCTCGTTACTTATGAAGAAAGTTCGTTTTCAGTCCCTGTTCTCTCCCTCCCCTTACGCAGGTCGTGGCTCAAGTGGTAACGCCTTCTACTCACACCTGAAGGAGCAGGATTCGAGCCCCGGATCGAGTGGCGACTTTGGGAATGTTTCCTTTCACCTGTTGTCCCTGGTCAACGAGCAGTAAGCAGGTACCTGTGCGTTAGCTGACTGTTGTGGGTCGCATCCTGAGGAAGAGGATCAGAGGACTGGCTTTCTTGGGTTATCCTGGATTAATAACTTTACATTTAAGAATCCTAATGAAATCTTTAAAGACGGGAAGCATATATCTTCCTCGGGGCAGTTCTTGATCTGCCGCGCTGGGGTGTCTACGTTGAACTGATCAGGTAAACAACGAGGAGGCTTGGTCCAGGACCAGTCCGCGGGGGCAGTCACTCTCAGAATTAACAAGAGTAAACCTGAGACAAAGTTTGGTTGAGTGCAAAACCAAGAGCCTCCCAAAAACAACCACCCACCCAGGTGTGACCTTTATGTTATGTTATTTTCCCCTATTTATCATCAAGGTTCTACATGTACTAGCATAGGGTATTTACTTAAAAGGTCTTAGGGTAAAAGGAGGGTATTTATAGGCTAAAAAGATACTCAGGCTTAGCTGCTGCATCTGAAAACTTATTGGTCCTCTCACATTCCTCTCAAAAGGTTATTTAAACCAACATTATAAAAATAGAGCTATATTAAGAGGTATATATATACATATAATGTACAGGTCTCCACTCCTAAACATATAACCAGCCTCTCCCAAAGCACATGGCTCACCTCTCACATTTACCTCTCCTTTTCTTAACATTTTTTAACCCTCCAGTGTCTTGATACACTGAAGATCACAGAATATCATGGTAACATCGATCTACAACCCTCCCCATTACCTTTTGGGCACTCATTCAGCCCTGAAACCAAGTTAGGGTCAGCATTAACAATACCAGGTCACTGCATCCGTCATGTTCTCCAGGACCAGGGATTGTGGGAAGCAGGAGTCTCTCTAAGCTCCTCCCCCTCAAACATAAACAAACAAAACCCTATCACTTTGCACATCCTCCATGTACTCTCAATGTTATTACAATGAGACATGCAACTTATAACTAGTACTTATAAAAATGTGAATTTATTTTTATAACCTATTATATTAAGAAAATCAGTTTAATCCAGCTTCTCAAGTTTTAAGGATGGCCTAGCCTTTAAACTTCCCCAAGCAGTACTTCTGATTAATTCAATATAATTAGGTATTCATGTTATTTAATTACAACAATACATGCTGGGTTCCATAGCCCCCATAACGAGTCCATAATACCCCATAACACCCCCAGCTCTAGACGGAGTCTCACAAAAGCTAGTCGTGTCCTGCAGGATACGGCTAGGGAAAAATAAAGTCAGCCTGAAGGTGGTAGTAACACTACTAGAGGTTTTACATATACCCCAGCACCATAACTACACTTCACTGTACAGTTATACAACAAGGTGACATACAACATGGCAATCTACAAATTTTCATGGCTCCACTGAACCTTCCCAGAATAAACATGGAATTCCGCCCCCTTACCATACTCCATACAAATCCCATGAATGGAACAATACTAGAACAGAGTGCAGAGGTTATTAGAAAAACAGTTCAAACACATCCACATACTGAAGGGTGTAACCATTAACTACTTTAGTGGTTACTAACATAATACATTTTTACAATGCAAGGACTACACACAAAGCCCACTGTGAAAGCCAGCACCGACAGGCCTGTGCCTCCGCTGCGGTAAATCCAGCAGACAACTGGTACTCCAGGATGGCCTCTTCCTGATCAGGAGATGAGAGTAGAGCCAAACCCAGAGCAGTCAGGTATACCCCAGGCAGAAACTTCACAAAAAACATGTCAAGGTGTCTCTTACGTGGTGGCCGAACCAAAAAGTGAGACTTTCCAGTCAACACCCAAAATCCTTAAATGGTCAGGCACGTACCCCCATCTTCCGAGGACCTCACTCCATACAGATCCTCCAACCTTATAAGGAGGAACTGCTATAGTACATGGAGGAGATACACGGGACCACTCAGGCAACCATTGGACCGTTTCGTAGTCCGCGGGGGCAGTCACTCTCAGAATTAACAAGAGTAAACCTGAGACAAAGTTTGGTTGAGTGCAAAACCAAGAGCCTCCCAAAAACAACCACCCACCCAGGTGTGACCTTTACTTTACCTTCGACATATATCTGATGGATTTCGAGAGTTTTTCTACTGCCGGAACCCGGCCCTGGGCCAGGCTTATCTGGTGGTTGCCTGGTCAGCCAGGCTGCTGCCTGCTGGCGGCCCGCTGGCCCACATATCCATCATAGCCTGGCTGATCTGCCACTTGGTGGACGTACCTGTCCTCTTGAAGACTTCTACACACTCACGTCACAACACAACTATAACAGAGTTTGACTATCTACCTGATGTAACACTCATACGTCACGCTGTGTTCCATATTACACGCCTTAACTATTTATTTAAATCTGGCCGCTAACCCTAAATGATATACATAAGCTATCAGGTATTTGTGCAAGTGTGTATATATATATATATGTCATGATTGTTGATAGACCTGTCATCTTAGCTGACTACCAGACAGTCAACGTTGCTACGTCACCAAGAACCTCACCTCACATACTAAACGTACTAAGTAACCTCATGTGTGTGTGTGTGTGTGTACATAAAAGTCTTAGCGAGGACAGTTCCGTTATACACGGTGAGTAACATCCGGTACTGTTTACTTAATTAACCGTCACGTGACGTCACGGTTTGTTTGCCACCTGGAGCCCAGGACAGGTGTGACCATCTCCCCACACACCTGTGACCGTCTTCACCACACACCTGTGACCGTCTTCACCACGCACCTGTCACTGTCTTCACCACACACGTCACTGTCTTCACCAAACACCTGTCACTGTCTTCATTACACACCTGTCACTGTCTTCACCACACACCTGTGACCGTCTTCCCTAG
This sequence comes from Cherax destructor, assembly GCA_009830355.1. Lineage (NCBI taxonomy): Eukaryota > Metazoa > Arthropoda > Malacostraca > Decapoda > Parastacidae > Cherax > Cherax destructor. The sequence continues at coordinate 153,552 of WNWK01002878.1, read as the reverse complement.
ACACCTGTGACCGTCTTCCCTACACACCTGTGACCGTCTTCCCCACACACCTGTGACCGTCTTCCCCACACACCTGTGACCATCATCTCTCTCTCCAGGTAAACACCTGTGACCGTCTTCCCTAGACACCTGTGATCATCTTCCTTACACACCTGTGCATGTACGAGTAAGCATAAACGAGGCGGCTAGCTATCATCATTGTGTCACGGGGCCACCACAGCTGTCTCACGGCTGGTCAGAGACCAGGTATGCACGTACCATATGTTGCATCACGGCTGGTCAGGGACCAGGTATGTACCTACCACACGTGTTGCATCACGGCTGGTCAGGGACCAGGTATGTACCTACAACACGTGTTGCGTCACTGCTGGTCAGGGACCAGGTATGTACCTACAACACGTGTTGCGTCACGGCTAGTCAGGGACCAGGTATGTACCTACAACACGTGTTGCGTCACCGCTGGTCAGGGACCAGGTATGTACCTACAACACGTGTTGCGTCACGGCTGGTCAGGGACCAGGTATGTACCTACAACACGTGTTGCGTCAGGGCTGGTCAGGGACCAGGTATGTACCTACAACACGTGTTGCGTCACGGCTGGTCAGGGACCAGGTATGTACCTACAACACGTGTTGCGTCACGGCTGGTCAGGGACCAGGTATGTACCTACAACACGTGTTGCGTCACGGCTGGTCAGGGACCAGGTATGTAGGGCAACATGGCCGCCACTCCTGCAGGAAACACACAAGAAGCTTCCATTGTAAGTCCAAGGTCCTCCAATCCACTCCCCTACCTCTCCTCCCCCCTCCACCACGACCCTTCCACCCACCCCCTACCAGCCCCACCTACCCTCCACCCACCCCACCTAACCCTCCACCCACCCCCACAGCCCCTCCATCCATCCCCACCTCCCCTCCATTAACCCCCACGTCCCCTCCATCACCCCCACCTCCCCTCAACCCAAGTGAGGGACTGACTACATCATCTTCATATCACTACTACACTTGCTGCCTCTGTATCTGACTGAAGAAGTCTACTATGTAGGCGAAACGTTTCATTGTAGACGTTTCGCCATCCAGTGGCTTTATGTGCAATGTGTCAAGTTTGTCAAAGTTCCTGGAGAGCGAAACGTTTCCGTATTAAAATGCCGCATTAGCTGCACATGTGTCCGTTTACCTGACATATTGTGGATACTTCTACCAACATTATTACGATACTTAACGATACTTGACTGCTGGTTGAGAGATGAGACACATGTGCAACACCTGACGTTTAGCTAACCGGTGGCATTTATCGGTTCAATACAGAGATGATATACGAAGACAGTAGAAGTTGAGGTAATCAGTCCTTCAGCCTTGCAGAACTATATACAGAAGACAGTGGAAGATTACCTAATTACCTTATCTTCAGTTCACGATGATGAAGACACTGGCTGGCTAAACGTCTCTAAAATAAACCTAACCTGAGGTTGACCATGTGTATAATTGTTCATGTGGTTAGTATGGTGTATCACTGTAATGAGTGTTGCCTGAGTGCTGCCTGAGTGTTGCCTGAGTGTCGCCTGAGTGTCGCCTGAGTGTTGCCTAAGTGCTGCCTGAGTGTTGCCTGAGTGTTGCGTGAGTGTTGCCTGAGTGTTGCGTGAGTGATTCCTGAGTGTTGCCTGAGTGTCGCCTGAGTGTTGCCTGAGTGTTGCGTGAGTGATTTCTGAGTGTTGCCTGAGTGCTGCCTGAGTGTTGCCTGAGTGTTCCCTGAGAGGTCGACCTTGCTGGCTACACCTCGTCTCGTCAGGAGTCTCGTGCCTATGAAGTTCCTGAGTTAATCTTCAGCGGTTCAAGGGTCACGGTGAAGACACGGACGTAACGAACGACGGAACGAACGCAGAGAGACAAGGCAAGGCCTCGGAAAGGACATACCAAAGGAATGCCATTGTACTTAGTGCCACTAACTCCACGTGAATATCCCTGCCAGGAGGAGGAGGGGCCTTCCTGCCGGCGGGAAGCTCTTGATTCCAGGAACTGGAGCTACCCACCCTCCCTTCCTCGAATCCAATCTAAGCCTATCTTTCTCCTAGGTGGTGTACTACCCTTGCGGGTTTACCGCTTCTATCAAGCCCATCCCCAAACTTTCCATTGCTAATTGAAAGTGAATGGTAACTGGAGGATATTTTCGAGGGGTCAACGCCCCCGCGGCCCAGTCCTTGACCAGGCCTCCTGGTGGATCAAGGTCCGATCAGCCAGACTATTACTGCTGGTCGCAGACATCAAGAATGGAAGCATGCTGTACAAGTAGAGAGATCCCTAAGGGCAGCTCAGCTAAACAATCTCACGCCAACAAACTATTAAGACTTTGTAATCAATTCTCTTTAAACCAGCAAATACTGTAGTGATAAATCAGACACTTGTGCAACACCTGGCTATCTTTATTGTGGGAACGTTTTCATAATGGCTCTCTGAACCATTTATCTACAAATACTGTAGTGAAAATGACCAGAGTGAAAAAAAATACTGTTGAGCTTAAATTCACATATAATGAGGATCTGGTATGGAAGATAACAGTGTCAAAGACCTGACTGACGTTCACACCTGCGGAGGTAAACAAACAACCATGCAGGTGTATTCAACAAATTCAACTTCAACGATATATATATTAATTAGAATCAAATGACATTACCATAGTGAAATATGCTGGAAGACATTATAAACAATATGGATTGAAGCCAGTGCCTCGGGAGGATGAGCTAAGTTTGTTGCAGATACAAACAGCTCAACACCAAGAAGAGAAGATGCTAGTTCAAGAAAGACACTTCTCCAGGCAATGACCAAGACTAACAGAACTTCTCAAAGTTCTAGACTATATAAAGAAATGAAAAGAAACGCTGGACAGAGAAACAAAAGACACTGAGATTAAACTGAATGCATCATACGGAGTCCAAGAGTGACGGAGCCAGCAAAAAAACTCAATAAAATTGCAAGAAATCTATTTTTCCCATTTCATGCAAAATCGATGGAATAATCAAAGTGCTCCTGGTATGAGGCTGTTGCTCCAGTGATGGAACTTACTCTGACGATAAAAAAGAAGCAAAATACTCTAGTCAAATGTGTTCAGTGAACTATTAATGAAACTAAAAATTGGCAATACAAATAATTTTAAATGCATGAGACTCAACAATCCTGTCGACAACTTAAAAAATTAAAATATAAACACAACCTCACCTGACTTAGATTTTGAAGAAGCCATTGATAGCCTGTCCATGCAGAGTGACCCAGGTCAAAATATATGCAAATTCCATTTTCATCAAGAATTAAAAAAAAATAACTTGCCTTGAATGTTCTGTGAAAGAGGAGCCTGGACACAGCAGCATCCTACAATCCCTAAAAACCTCTATAAAGGCGGCAGCAGAATCATCCTACAATCCCTAAAAACCTCTATAAAGGAGGCAGCAGAATCATCCTACAATCCCTAAAAACCTCTATAAAGGCGGCAGCAGAATCATCCTACAATCCCTAAAAACATCTATAAAGGAGGCAGCAGAATCATCCTACAATCCCTATAAACCTCTATAAAGGAGGCAGCAGAATCATCCTACAATCCCTAAAAACCTCTATAAAGGAGGCAGCAGAATCATCCTACAATCCCTAAAAACCTCTATAAAGGTGGCAGCAGAATCATCCTACAATCCCTAAAAATCTCTATAAAGGCGGCAGCAGAATCATCCTACAATCCCTAAAAACCTCTATAAAGGTGGCAGCAGAATCATCCTACAATCCCTAAAAACCTCTATAAAGGCGGCAGCAGAATCATCCTACAATCCCTAAAAACCTCTATAAAGGCGGCAGCAGAATCATCCTACAATCCCTATAAACCTCTATAAAGGCGGCAGCAGAATCATCCTACAATCCCTAAAAACCTCTATAAAGGAGGCAGCAGAATCATCCTACAATCCCTATAAACCTCTATAAAGGAGGCAGCAGAATCATCCTACAATCCCTAAAAACCTCTATAAAGGTGGCAGCAGAATCATCCTACAATCCCTAAAAATCTCTATAAAGGCGGCAGCAGAATCATCCTACAATCCCTAAAACCTCTATAAAGGCGGCAGCAGAATCATCCTACAATCCCTAAAAACCTCTATAAAGGCGGCAGCAGAATCATCCTACAATCCCTAAAAACCTCTATAAAGGAGGCAGCAGAATCATCCTACAATCCCTATAAACCTCTATAAAGGTGGCAGCAGAATCATCCTACAATCCCTAAAAACCTCTATAAAGGTGGCAGCAGAATCATCCTACAATCCCTATAAACCTCTATAAAGGTGGCAGCAGAATCATCCTACAATCCCTATAAACCTCTATAAAGGTGGCAGCAGAATCATCCTACAATCCCTATAAACCTCTATAAAGGAGGCAGCAGAATCATCCTACAATCCCTAAAAACCTCTATAAAGGCGGCAGCAGAATCATCCTACAATCCCTAAAAATCTCTATAAAGGCGCAGCAAATCATCCTACAATCCCTAAAAACCTCTATAAAGGCGGCAGCAGAATCATCCTACAATCTAAAAACCTCTATAAAGGTGGCAGCAGAATCATCCTACAATCCCTATAAACCCCCTATAAAGGTGGCAGCAGAATCATCCTACAATCCCTAAAAACCTCTATAAAGGTGGCAGCAGAATCATCCTACAATCCCTAAAACCTCTATAAAGGCAGGCAGCAGAATCATCCTACAATCCCTAAAAACCTCTATAAAGGCGGCAGCAGAATCATCCTACAATCCTAAAACTCTATAAAGGGTGCAGCAGAATCATCCTACAATCCCTAAAACCTCTATAAAAGGGGGCAGAGAATCATCCTACAATCCCTAAAAACCTTATAAACGGCACAGAATCATCGCTACAATCCCTAAAAACTCTATAAAGGAGGCAGCAGAATCATCCTAAGTCCCTATAAACCTCTATAAAGGAGGCAGCAGATCATCCTACAATCCCTAAAAACTCTATAAAGGAGCGCAGAATCATCCTACAACCTAAAAACCTCTATAAAGGTGGACAGAATCTCCTGACAATCCTTAAACCTCTATAAGGAGGCAGCAAATCATCCTACAATCCTAAAAACCTCTATAAAGGTGGCAGCAGATCATCCTACAATCCCTATAAACCTCTATAAAGGAGGCAGCAGAATCATCCTACAATCCCTAAAAACCTCTATAAAGGTGGCAGCAGAATCATCCTACAATCCCTATAAACCTCTATAAAGGTGGCAGCAGAATCATCCTACAATCCCTAAAAACCTCTATAAAGGAGGCAGCAGAATCATCCTACAATCCCTAAAAACCTCTATAAAGGCGGCAGCAGAATCATCCTACAATCCCTAAAAACCTCTATAAAGGAGGCAGCAGAATCATCCTACAATCCCTAAAAACCTCTATAAAGGCGGCAGCAGAATCATCCTACAATCCCTAAAAACCTCTATAAAGGCGGCAGCAGAATCATCCTACAATCCTTAACAACCAGTCTACAGTATAAAGGTGGCAGTAAAGTAATCACAAAATAAAACTATAGATCAACAACACTGACGTCTCACATAATAAGTCTTTGAAAGAGTTATAAGAAACAAGTTTGATAAACACGAGGATCCACAAGAGCTGCACAACCCAGCACAACCTGGGTTTACAACACGTCGCTCCTGCCTTTTACAACTGCTGACCCATTATATTGTCTTGCATGTACTGCAACACAAACAACATGCAGAGGTTAGTGTACACAAACTTTGCAAAAGCCTTCGACAACTACAACAATGGTGTAATAGCGCACAAAATGCAAAGTAAATTACTGAAAAAGTGAGTAATGGATTTTTTAACTCTCTGACATACAAAGCCAAATTGAAATAGTGAACAAAGTTACATCAGAGGCTGCCACACTTAAAAGCTCTGTTCCCCAAGGCACAGTACTCGTCCCAATTAACTTTATCATCCTCATATCCGACATAAAGAGACATAAATAATGGCACCGTATCATCCTTTGCAGATGATACTAGAATTTTTATGAGAGTGGTATCTATTGAAGAAACAGCAAATAACCAAACTGACATAAACCAAGTCTTCCAGTGGACCCAGAAAACACTATCATGTTCAACGAAGACAAATTTCAGTTACTCTGGTATGGAAAAAAAATAAGTAAATAAAAACTGGAGCTGAATATAAAACACTGAAGGCAGTCAATAGAGCGGAAGACTACAGTGAGAGATAATGTCAGATCTCACTGTCATTGTTCACAACAGCCTCATAATCACAACTTCAAGAAAAATGAAAGGTTGGATAACTAGAACCTGTAAAACAAGAGATGTAAAGCTAGTGCTGGTACTCTAGAGGTCATTTGTTGATTCAAGACTAACATGCTGCTGTACACTAACAGTCCATCTGAAGGCAGACAAACCCATACATACAAATATTTACATAGTGAAATTCCCCAGTGTTAGTGTCATGTGCTGACTAGTGGTGTGAACACTGTACTTGAACGTTACTATTATTGTGACGTTCACAATAATAGTAATGTTCAAACAACATCATCGAGGTTCCCCTCCCCCCTCCTCATGACGGAGAAACACCTGAAGACGTGACCAGAAGGTCCCGTAAAGGTGCAGTAAAGGTCCCATTAAGGTCCTGTAAAGCGAAGTGTTGAAGCACACTTCTACTGAGTGTCAGGCTAGTGCTGCTGAGGACAAGTGCTGCTAGACTCACACTGAGGACAAGTGCTGTTAGACTCACACTGAGGACAAGTGCTGCTAGACTCACACTGAGGACAAGTGCTGCTAGACTCACACTGAGGACAAGTGCTGCTAGACTCACACTGAGGACAAGTGCTGTAAACTCACACTGAGGACAAGTGCTGTAGACTCACACTGAGGACAAGTGCTGCTAGACTCACACTGAGGACAAGTGCTGCTAGACTCACACTGAGGACAAGTGCTGCTAGACTCACACTGAGGACAAGTGCTGCTAGACTCACACTGAGGACAAGTGCTGTTAAACTCACACTGAGGACAAGTGCTGTTAGACTCACACTGAGGACAAGTGCTGCTAGACTCACACTGAGGACAAGTGCTGCTAGACTCACACTGAGGACAAGTGCTGCTAGACTCACACTGAGGACAAGTGCTGTTAACTCACACTGAGGACAAGTGCTGTTAACTCACACTGAGGACAAGTGCTGCTAGACTCACACTGAGGACAAGTGCTGCTAGACTCACACTGAGGACAAGTGCTGCTAGACTCACACTGAGGACAAGTGCTGCTAGACTCACACTGAGGACAAGTGCTGTTAGACTCACACTGAGGACAAGTGCTGTTAGACTCACACTGAGGACAAGTGCTGCTAGACTCACACTGAGGACAAGTGCTGCTAGACTCACACTGAGGACAAGTGCTGCTAGACTCACACTGAGGACAAGTGCTGCTAGACTCACACTGAGGACAAGTGCTGCTAGACTCACACTGAGGACAAGTGCTGTTAGACTCACACTGAGGACAAGTGCTGCTAGACTCACACTGAGGACAAGTGCTGCTAGACTCACACTGAGGACAAGTGCTGCTAGACTCACACTGAGGACAAGTGCTGCTAGACTCACACTGAGGACAAGTGCTGCTAGACTCACACTGAGGACAAGTGCTGCTAGACTCACACTGAGGACAAGTGCTGCTAGACTCACACTGAGGACAAGTGCTGCTAGACTCACACTGAGGACAAGTGCTGCTAGACTCACACTGAGGACAAGTGCTGTTAAACTCACACTGAGGACAAGTGCTGTAGACTCACACTGAGGACAAGTGCTGCTAGACTCACACTGAGGACAAGTGCTGCTAGACTCACACTGAGGACAAGTGCTGCTAGACTCACACTGAGGACAAGTGCTGCTGGACTCACACTGAGGACAAGTGCTGTTAAACTCACACTGAGGACAAGTGCTGTTAGACTCACACTGAGGACAAGTGCTGTTAGACTCACACTGAGGACAAGTGCTGTTAGACTCACACTGAGGACAAGTGCTGCTAGACTCACACTGAGGACAAGTGCTGTTAAACTCACACTGAGGACAAGTGCTGTTAGACTCACACTGAGGACAAGTGCTGCTAGACTCACACTGAGGACAAGTGCTGCTAGACTCACACTGAGGACAAGTGCTGTTAGACTCACACTGAGGACAAGTGCTGCTAGACTCACACTGAGGACAAGTGCTGTTAGACTCACACTGAGGACAAGTGCTGTTAGACTCACACTGAGGACAAGTGCTGCTAGACTCACACTGAGGACAAGTGCTGCTAGACTCACACTGAGGACAAGTGCTGCTAGACTCACACTGAGGACAAGTGCTGCTAGACTCACACTGAGGACAAGTGCTGCTAGACTCACACTGAGGACAAGTGCTGTTAGACTCACACTGAGGACAAGTGCTGCTAGACTCACACTGAGGACAAGTGCTGCTAGACTCACACTGAGGACAAGTGCTGTTAGACTCACACTGAGGACAAGTGCTGCTAGACTCACACTGAGGACAAGTGCTGCTAGACTCACACTGAGGACAAGTGCTGCTAGACTCACACTGAGGACAAGTGCTGCTAGACTCACACTGAGGACAAGTGCTGCTAGACTCACACTGAGGACAAGTGCTGCTAGACTCACACTGAGGACAAGTGCTGCTAGACTCACACTGAGGACAAGTGCTGCTAGACTCACACTGAGGACAAGTGCTGCTACACTCACACTGAGGACAAGTGCTGTTAGACTCACACTGAGGACAAGTGCTGCTAGACTCACACTGAGGACAAGTGCTGCTAGACTCACACTGAGGACAAGTGCTGCTAGACTCACACTGAAGACAAGTGCTGCTAGACTCACACTGAGGACAAGTGCTGCTAGACTCACACTGAGGACAAGTGCTGTTAGACTCACACTGAGAACAAGTGCTGCTAGACTCACACTGAGGACAAGTGCTGCTAGACTCACACTAAGGACAAGTGCTGCTAGACTCACACTGAGGACAAGTGCTGCTAGACTCACACTGAGGACAAGTGCTGCTGGACTCACACTTCAGAGATAAAAGAGGGTGTTGTCTTGTGATGTGGGAGGATAATATATATTTAAATGTTATACTCTGTATACAGAAGTGGTGTACTTTAAAAGAGAGAGAGAGAGAGAGAGAGAGAGAGACGAATAGAGAAAGAGGAGGAAGAAGAAGGTGAAGAATAGGGAAAGGGGTGGATGAGAGAGAAAAAAAAAACAAAAGATGATCAGACAACAAGATACAGAGAAACCCGAGCTAGACATTAGAGAAATCAAGAGAGAGAGAGAGAGAGAGAGTAAGCGAAAAGGAAGGAAGGACCTTGACGGATGTAGTTATCATGTCTTTACTGAGTGGGCGACTCCATGTTGTCTGGCCTTCCACCTTGATGATAGTCGAAATCTAAAACCAAGACGTCCCCCACCACCTTCTAAGTCCCTACATTTCGATGCTTCTCTAAATTTAAAACCAAGACGTCCCCCACCACCTGCTAAACACCTCCACCTCCTTAACGCTCCTCTAAATCTAAATCAAGGTGTACCACCACTGTCATGCAGAGTACTGACAACACAACTTGCTTGAGCAACCATGAGAGTCTCATACTTAACGTTTGTATTTGTAGAAATAATTACTGACACAGTGAATGATTATTTTTTTGTATAGGTTTAAAACAATGGATAATTATTTGTAATCTTTCCATCGCATGTTGCATGTTGCTCAGAGGTGATTATGAGAATGATAACAATTATTATTATTATTTTATTATTATTATGATTATTATTATTATTACTATTATTATTATTATTATTATTATTATTATTATTATTATTATTATTGGGTGTACCAGAAGGAAACCCTTCAATGGTTACCTGATTTGTCCTTTCTTTTTTTTTCCTCCAAACTTTTTTGTAACTGAAGAACGACTCATCCGATCGGCATGAAATGTTCAAAGTTTGTTTATGGTACCGGGGGACGTGATCATGACATGTGCAGGTGACCTGTGATCAAAGTTATGCAGCTCATCCTTAAAATATCCTGTGTGTGAGATAACTTCAAATCTCTTATAATGGACTTCAGAGACTGACAAGAGGCGTAACCTAAGTAGAAGAATGTTGTGATGGACCATGGAGTGTGATGACGTCATTATGACAGTTTCATGTGTAAAATAGTGTCAAATCTCGTTAAATATAACTGAGTATATCTCTTTTCAATAACTTGAGTACTGAATGGCCGGTGCATCTGACAGACGGTGCTACTCATTAAATTTACTTAACGTCGGTGCAAAAATTTGTCCATCTCCTGAAATAGTTCAACTTGGAATGAACACAATCTCTGCAGCAACTGGAGCTTGACGCTTCTGATCCCCTTCAAACATTTACCACTGTTATGTTTTACTGATTTACAAGGTTCGCACTTTTGTTAGGTAACATCAGTCGGTCTTAATTTGTCAAATTTACTAATTTTATTCAACAGACTCTGATAGTGATATCCCTTCAGCAACTAAACATTACTTATTCTGATTGCCCTGAAAATATTTACACTGAAATATTCAGTAAGTTCAGTCTACACTTGAACAAATTTTAAATTTGATTGACATTGTATATAAAACAAGGAATGTTAGTCGGCTTTATTAAGAGTAGGTTTGACTAACAACTGAACTGATGAATAGATTCATCATGAGCGTCATTATATAACTGAAGCCGCATCATTATATAACAGTTGCATCATTATATAAGAGCTGAATCATTATATAACAATTGTATTATTATATAACTTAGCTGCATCGTTATATAACTTAGCTTCATCATTATGTAACAGTTGTATCATTATATAACTTAGCTTCATCATTATGTAACAGTTGTATCATTATATAACTTAGCTTCATCATTATGTAACAGTTGTATCATTATATAACTTAGCTTCATCATTATAAAACAGTTGTATCATTATATAACTTAGCTGCATCATTATATAACTTAGCTGCATCGTTATATAACTTAGCTGCATCATTATATAACTTGACTGCATGCTGTGAATGTGTGTGCGTGTTAGTTAGTTACCATTTTGTTCCATTTTGTTCTAGGCACATGTCGATTAGACACTAGGCCTCTTATATATGCGTGCTGGTATGTGTGTGTGTACTCACCTATTTGTACTCACCTATTTGTGGTTGCAGGGGTCGAGTCATAGCTCCTGGCCCCGCCTCTTCACTGATTGCTACTAGGTCATCTCTCTCCCTGTTCCATGAGCTTTATCAAACCTCGTCTTAAAACTATGTATGGTTCCTGCCTCCACTACGTCGCTTTCTAAGCTATTCCACTTCCTGACAACTCTATGACTGAAGAAATACTTCCTAACATCCCTTTGACTCATAGGAGTCTTCAACTTCCAATTGTGACCCCTTGTTTCTGTGTCCCCTCTCTGGAACATCTTGTCTCTGTCAACCTTATCTATTCCTCGCAGTATTTTATATGTCGTTATCATGTCTCCCCTAACCCTCCTGTCCTCTAGTGTCGTCAGGCCGATTTCCCTTAACCTTTCTTCGTAGGACAATCCACTTAGCTCTGGGACTAGTCTTGTTGCAAACCTCTGCACTTTCTCTAATTTCCTGACGTGCCTGACCAGGTGTGGGTTCCAAACTGGTGCTGCATACTCCAGTATGGGCCTGACGTATATGGTGTACAAAGTCTTGAACGATTCCTTAGTGAGGTATTGGAACGCTATTCTTAGGTTTGCCAGCCGCCCGTATGCTGCAGCAGTTATGTGATTGATGTGTGCCTCAGGAGATGTGCTCGGTATTATACTCACCCCAAGATCTTTTTCCTTGAGTGAGGTTTGCAGTCTTTGGCCACCTAGACTATACTCTGTCTGCGGTCTTCTTTGCCCTTCCCCGATCTTCATGACTTTACATTTGGTAGGGTTAAATTCAAGGAGCCAGTTATTGGACCAGGCTTGCAGCCTGTCCAGGTCTCTTTGTAGTCCTGCCTGATCCTCGACTGATTTAATTCTTCTCATTAACTTCACATCATCTGCAAACAGGGACACTTCTGAGTCTATTCCTTCCGTTATGTCATTCACATATACCAAAAACAGTACCGGTCCTAGGACTGACCCTTGTGGAACCCCACTCGTCATAGGTGCCCACTCTGACACCTCGTCACGTACCATGACTCGTTGTTGCCTCCCTGTCAGATATTCTCTGATCCATTGCAGTGCCTTTCCTGTTACGTGTGCCTGATCCTCTAGCTTTTGCATTAACCTCTTGTGAGGAACTGTGTCGAACGCCTTCTTGCAGTCCAAGAAAATGCAGTCTATCCACCCCTCTCTCTTGTGTCTTACTTCTGTTACCTTGTCATAAAACTGTGTGTGTGTGTGTGTGTGTGTGTGTGTGTGTGTGTGTGTGTGTGTGTGGGCTGAAGTGTGTGCATATGCCAGGCGTTCCCACCAGCGTATGTGGACTTGTGTGTGCATGTTGGTGGGCCTGAGTGTACGTTAAGAAGATAAGAAAGAAGGAGCACTGCAGCAGGCCTACAGGCCTGAAGATGTGCACATGACAGATGTTCTTACACACACGCGATACACAGACATCGTGTACACAACAGATCCCAGGACTCTTAAGATCCATCTGCTTCGTCACTCAAGTTAAAAAGTAATGTTCCTATATATCTTATTGTTATTTTGATGCACAGTTTCCAACCTTGTCCTCTTGCTCTAGTTACTACTCTAGTAAACAATGTCTTGTGCATCCTGTCTCTGCCTCAGAGTACTAGTAAACAATGTCTTGTGCATCCTGTCTGTGCCTCAGAGTACTAGTAAACAATGTCTTGTGCATCCTGTCTGTGCCTCAGAGTACTAGTAAACAATGTCTTGTGCATCCTGTCTGTGCCTCAGAGTACTAGTAAACAATGTCTTGTGCATCCTGTCTGTGCCTCAGAGTACTAGTAAACAATGTCTTGTGCATCCTGTCTGTGCCTCAGAGTACTAGTAAACAATGTCTTGTGCATCCTGTCTGTGTCTCAGAGTACTAGTAAACAATGTCTTGTGCATCCTGTCTGTGCCTCAGAGTACTAGTAAACAATGTCTTGTGCATCCTGTCTGTGCCTCAGAGTACTAGTAAAAAATGTCTTGTGCATCCTGTCTGTGCCTCAGAGTACTAGTAAAAAATGTCTTGTGCATCCTGTCTGTGCCTCAGAGTACTAGTAAACAATGTCTTGTGCATCCTGTCTGTGCCTCAGAGTACTAGTAAACAATGTCTTGTGCATCCTGTCTGTGCCTCAGAGTACTAGTAAAAAATGTCTTGTGCATCCTGTCTGTGCCTCAGAGTACTAGTAAACAATGTCTTGTGCATCCTGTCTGTGCCTCAGAGTACTAGTAAACAATGTCTTGTGCATCCTGTCTGTGCCTCAGAGTACTAGTAAAAAATGTCTTGTGCATCCTGTCTGTGTCTCAGAGTATTAGTAAAAAAATGTCTTGTGCATCCTGTCTGTGTCTCAGAGTATTAGTAAAAAAATGTCTTGTGCATCATGTCTGTGTCTCAGAGTATTAGTAAAAAAATGTCTTGTGCATCATGTCTGTGTCTCAGAGTATTAGTAAAAAAATGTCTTGTGCATCATGTCTGTGTCTCAGAGTACTAGTAAAAAAATGTCTTGTGCATCATGTCTGTGTCTCAGAATACTAGTAAAAAAATGTCTTGTGCATCATGTCTGTGCCTCAGAGTACTGCTAAAAAATGTCTTGTGTATCCTGTCTGTGCCTCAGAGTACTAGAAAAAAAATGTCTTGTGCATCCTGTCTGTGCCTCAGAGTACTAGTAAAAAAAATTCTTGTGCATCCTGTCTGTGCCTCAGAGTACTAGTAAAAAATGTCTTGTGCATCCTGTCTGTGTCTCAGAGTACTACTAAAAAAATGTCTTGTGTATCCTGTCTGTGTCTCAGAGTACTACTAAAAAAATGTCTTGTGCATCCTGTCTGTGCCTCAGAGTACTAGTAAAAAAAATTCTTGTGCATCCTGTCTGTGCCTCAGAGTACTAGTAAAAAAATGTCTTGTGCATTCTGTCTGTGCCTCAGAGTACTATTAAAAAAATATCTTGTGCATCCTGTCTGTGCCTCAGAGTACTTTTAATGTCATGATAAAAAAACTAGCATTCTTTCAGGGGTAAAATTCATAGCTCTAACAATTAAGAAATAATTGTTAACATATCTATGACTGGGCTGTGTTCAGCTTCCTGTGTTTCCTTGTTCTAGATTCTCCCCTTCTCGAGTGTCTAATTACCTCTGTCTTACCTGTCTAAAAGTATTTTGGAAATGGTGAACGAGGCATTTGCTCTGCGCTCCTCTACTGACAAGCGCAGTTGAAAACAAATGAAATACTGCTAACAATAGCCAGGAACAAGTTTTTACTGGGACAGTGTTTCGTTGTCTATAGAGAGCGAAACGTTGCATCCAATAAAAGGTTCTACAACGTGTTTCCTTTCTGCCCAGCTGGTGTAGTTTTGACTGGCAGCTCCAGTCTCGCTTGCAGGAGTCTTGTTAAGCTTCCTGAACGCCACTCATAAGTTTGCCAGCCTAGCATGTGCCAGAGCTTTATCGTGCTTGTTTAAATAAGCTTTAGGGTACAGGTATGGGGTAATATGCACGTGTGTGTAGTCATCTAGTTGTGCTTGCGGGGGGTTGAGTCCAGGTTTCTGCCTGCACATCTCTCTACTGTTCATAACGGAGGCACACATGGGCATAGTTCTGCACTTATCTCAGCTCCTCTGTGTATTTTGTCTTGAGAGTTTAGCTGTGTTTGTGAGTTGTGATTATACAGGTATTCCCATCATTAGCTTGTTTTTGTACATTGTAACGTAAGTGTTGCCAACTAAAAACTAGGAAATGCATAAGTCACCACTAACGCTCATGAGATTATGTGGTAACACTGCTGGAACACCGTCGCTTCAGGTCCTAACAAATGTATTCATGGCTGAGTGTATGTTTCTTGGTTATCTGCTTGCTGTACTGCGTTTAAAATTTGTAAAGTTGGACTTGATATCACCAATGACGTATCAACAGTCACTGCTGCACAGTCACTGTTGCACAGTCACTGTTGCACAGTCACTGTTGCACAGTCACTTACAGGATGAGAGACGTTGGCCGAGCCAACGTATCACTATCGGTATATGCAAAAAAAATATATATATTATCGTATTCCTGATTGTTATGTGGGTTTTCACTCACTGGTTAAGTGGCACCGCTAAATATTGTCTTTATGGCTTAAATGACCTAAATGGGAAAATAATATGACTGCCACAGCCACGGACCTAAATCAATACCTCGGGAAAATGAGTTCATCGGTGCTCGAAGTAAGCACCACACACACACACCTCTACGGTAAAGGAGAAGATGCTAACTTAAGAGAGGGAGACGCTCCTCCTACAGGCAGAGACGACAGAAAACAGATCTTGTAAGATGGCAGACTCTCTGAAGCATGAAAGAAAACTCTGGTAAAGGAAATGGAGAAGACAGAGCACAAACTGACTGTATTATATTGTGCAGAGTCCAGGAGAGGCAGGGCGAGCAGAGGCATAAACGAAACTATAAGAAATCCCAGTCTCCAACTATATTCCTTAGACCTGGAAAATCCTCCAAGGACTGGTTTCAAACTTACACACCAAAATCACTCCGTTTGTAAACAAGAGACTTGGCAGACGTTGCAGAGTACCTCCACTAAAAATCAGAGGGTCGCGACGAGTACGCTAAGAAAGAAATCGATGAGTGTCAGAGGTCCCTGACTCTTCAACGATCTTCCTTCCTTCATCTGGCTGTCTTCAAGAGTGAACTGGATAAGTTCCTTAAATCAGTGCCTGACCTGCCGGCCTGCTGTACTACGTGCAGCCAGTAGTAATAGCCTAGTTTATTAGGTGTTGATCCATCAGTAGGCATGATCTGTGGCCGGGCCGCAGGGGCGTTGACCCCCAGCAGCGTCCTTCATATATCCTTTAGTGTGCATGACGTCGAGTACAAGTATGTTCACTCACAGGATGAGTGGCACTGGAGTATGTTCACTCACAGGATGAGTGGCACTGTAGTATGTTCCCTCACAGGATGAGTGGCACTGATCAGAGCTCATCAGAGGTGAAATATTTGGATCAATTATGGTTTGATGTTAAATGCACAATATATTTTGTACAGAACTTTGACACGGTCAGAGAAAATTCTCGAGGTAATAAAAAAAAATGGCCGCAATGAGTTAAGAGACCGAGGAACCACACCAAGGTAATAATATTCACACGAATATTATTATTTAATATTTGGTTCTAGAATCTCATTCAAATTCGTCTCAGATAATGTTGTGTTATTTATACATAAACTGGTCATCACAGTGGTTATGTTTACAGGATGTTGTGTGTTATGTATATACACTGGGTTATACAGTGGCTATGTTTACAGGATGTTGTGTGTTATGTATAAACACTGGGTTATACAGTGGCTATGTTTACAGGATGTTGTGTGTTATGTATAAACACTGGGTTATACAGTGGCTATGTTTACAGGATGTTGTGTGTTATGTATAAACACTGGGTTATACAGTGGCTATGTTTACAGGATGTTGTGTGTTATGTATAAACACTGGGTTATACAGTGGCTATGTTTACAGGATGTTGTGTGTTATGTATAAACACTGGGTTATACAGTGGCTATGTTTACAGGATGTTGTGTGTTATGTATAAACACTGGGTTATACAGTGGCTATGTTTACAGGATGTTGTGTGTTATGTATAAACACTGGGTTATACAGTGGCTATGTTTACAGGATGTTGTGTGTTATGTATATACACTGGGTTATACAGTGGCTATGTTTACAGAATGTTGTGTGTTATGTATAAACACTGGGTTATACAGTGGCTATGTTTACAGGATGTTGTGTGTTATGTATAAACACTGGGTTATACAGTGGCTATGTTTACAGGATGTTGTGTGTTATGTATATACACTGGGTTATACAGTGGCTATGTTTACAGGATGTTGTGTGTTATGTATAAACACTGGGTTATACAGTGGCATGTTTACAGGATGTTGTGTGTTATGTATAAACACTGGGTTATACAGTGGCTATGTTTACAGGATGTTGTGTGTTATGTATAAACACTGGGTTATACAGTGGCTGTTTACTTGTCGTTGTGTTATATATGTACTCTGAGTTATAATATAGATAGGTTTCGTTAATGCAAATCATATTTACATTTCTAAGACATCCGCTTATTTTACACTGATATAATATATTCATGTTAAAGGTTCTTATTCTCTGAATATCGTGTAACAAGTGTTGAATTAAAGCTGGTCTTACATGACAAGGAAGGTGACACACTGTCATCATAACATCTTCTTTATGGGAGTTGTATGAAAAGATATTTTCCTGCCAACTATTTTATATATCGCTTCTAATCATAGAAGTGTGAGCTATTATTTGTTATTTTCTTGCAGATAAGTCATCTGTATCTCCAGTGAACCTCCCTACCAGAAGCAACCCTCACTTGGACACAGCTACTATACTATTGTTAAAGCTGCAAATAAAAAAGAGAAATTGTGGGACAGTGTAAATGTGTCAAGGCAGCTTTGCAATGCACTGCTGTGTGCAGCTGTGGCGGACTATGTAAACACCGACAGTTAAAAAAAAAGAAACAAGAAAGTGGCCGGCCTGGATGTCACTTCCGTGTTCATACGAGTCCTCATTCAACAAGTAATCACCTTCACACCTTCCTCCGGAGCTTCACCTTCACTCACCTTGATCTTTCTTTTCCAGCACACGATTTTATAGTCTTCGTCCAACTGTGTTTGACCTTGAACCTGTTTACTGATGCGGATGTATAAGATCTACATAACCAGGTATGTTAAATTAGACACATATGCAACACTTGGGCATCTTTATTGAGGAAACGTTTCGCCTCACAGTGGCTTCATCAGTCCAATACAAAGTAGAAAGAAGAGGAGGAGTTTGAGGTAATCAGTCCCTCGGCCTGGAGTCGATGTGTTCAGTCCATCAATCTTGAAGTAAGCACAGCATAGGGCAAATAGAAGTTGCTTATATAGTGTAGTCAGGTGAGGCGAAGCAGCAGGAGGCGGGGTCATAGTGGTACCATCCACTAGTCGAAGTAGGTCCTTGTCCTAAGGTTGGACAAGTGTTGAAGAATCCTTTTGTATCAAGATCCCAAGATGTTGCTGTGTCAGACAGGACGTAGATGAATGGTTCAGAGAACCGACAAGTTGTTAAATTAGACAAGTGTTGCATATGTGTCTAATTTAACAACTTGTCGGTTCTCTAAACCATTCATCTACATAGCCAGGTACAGCTGTGGGTTCACTGCTGAGTGCTGTTCTCTCCTTCAACACCTTGAGAGGGATTGATTCACACAGTTGTTGAATAACAAACTTGCATCTAGTAACATACACAGTCACGAGCTATATAAAGTATATTAATCTATCTTAGAAAACCTCTTGAGTTTTCACATTCGTAAAGAATT
>WNWK01002878.1:0-132500 GCA_009830355.1 Cherax destructor | reverse complement strand
AGCTTCAAGATAGTGTATAATAAGGTCCGATAATCTAGTAATGCCGGTCAAAGTAGTCTGGTAGGCGGGGTAAGGAGTCGAGATTCGACACCCATAAACACAAGTGGGTGAGTACACGGCTACGACAGCACCTGAGAGATTACTGGTCTGAGTGGCATCTGATGGTGGTGGTCTGAGTGGCATACAATAGTTACGTGCAGTAACATCTCATGGTAGGTAGTGGTGGTCTGAGTAACATACAAGAGCTACGTACAGTAGCACCTGATGGTAGGTAGTGGTGGTCTGAGTGGCATACAAGAGTGACGTACAGTAGCACCTGATGGTAGGTAGTGGTGGTCTGAGTGGCATACAAGCGTGACTGACGTGAAGTATCACTTCAGACCCATATTTTCAGATAACAGCTCTCAGGACCAGCACGCGACTCCGGCAGCCAATCAGAAGTGTAGGTATACCTGTATACCTGTTATAGACTCAAGGTAGTCATCGTCCCTGCAGGGATGGGGGTCATGCGGTGACCCCTGAACCCCCACACCTGTGTCTCTGCATCATCTGTTATATATCTGTCAATGTCAGTCAATACCATTAACGATCACCGCCCCTGCGGCCCGGTCCCAGACCAGGTATCCCAGTTTAATGAAGAATGTCACCGCCCCTGCGGCCCGGTCCCAGACCAGGTATCCCAGTTTAATGAAGAATGTCACCGCCCCTGCGGCCCGGTCCCAGACCAGGTATCCCAGTTTAATGAAGAATGTCACCGCCCCTGCGGCCCGGTCCCAGACCAGGTATCCCAGTTTAATGAAGAATGTCACCGCCCCGGGCCCGGTCCCAGACCAGGTATCCCAGTTTAATGAAGAATGTCACGCCTGCGCACTCCCGTATCCCAGTTTAAGAAGAAGTCAAACATCAGGTACACAGTAGTTTACAATAAACAGAAGCTTACAAACATTATATCAGTCCACAGCAGGATTCGAACCCTCAAACTCGGCATCAGGGTACACAGTACTTTATCAATACAGTACAGTACAGTGTGGATAAAGTACTGTTCGCAGGTTCGAATCCTGCTGTGGACTGAGAGATAACGTTTGTAAATAATTTCACCCTTTGCAAATTGTTAAGCAAACACAAACTTGTAAGCTTTTCCTCTCATCTTACATCTTGATGAATCAAAACAGATCAAAAGTCCTGCTAGACTGTAAACATTTGTTTTTTTTTCAATTTCGCTCTAATGACAGTAAGGTAGTACCTCCCTGGATGGTTGTTGTCTACCAGCTTTCTACCTGACACAAGTAACAGTAGTACCTCCCTGGATGGTTGTTGTCTACCAGCTTTCTACCTGACACAAGTAACAGTAGTACCTCCCTGGATGGTTGTTGTCTACCAGCTTACTACCTGACACAAGTAACAGTAGTACCTCCCTGGATGGTTGTTGTCTACCAGCTTTCTACCTGACACAAGTAACAGTAGTACCTCCCTGGATGGTTGTTGTCTACCAGCTTACTACCTGACACAAGTAACAGTAGTCCCTCCCTGGATGGTTGTTGTCTACCAGCTTTCTACCTGACACAAGTAACAGTAGTACCTCCCTGGATGGTTGTTGTCTACCAGCTTACTACCTGACACAAGTAACAGGAAGGTAGTCCCTCCCTGGGTAGTTGTTGTTTACCACTACCACCTGACACATGTGACAGACTAGGCACACAGGCAAAAGCAAATACCTGTGTCCACTCTTCAAACTAGGTTTTGCTAGCAAGGAAAAACTAGGTGTCACTCATGTGTTTTCTTAAGAGAGAAGTTGGTAAATAAAGAGCCATGGCAAGAACAAAGGAAGAAAGTGGCAACAATGGGCGAGTAAAATAAGAAAGTGTAGCGACTGAGAGAATTAAATTAACACGAGGAAAGAAACAGACTAGAACAAAACAAAAATAATAAACATTATAGTAGATAAAGAAAAGATTACATACAGTGGCAGTCCTGGGTACATGAAACCTTGTTTTATCTGCTCCCTCCCTCCCTCTCTCTCTCTCTCTCTCTCTCTCTCCTCTCTCTCTCTCTCTCTCTCTCTCTCTCTCTCTCTCTCTCTCTCTCTCTCTCTCTCTCAGCTCATTCCAGTGAGAGAGTCAAGAACTGAATTGGTAAACGAAGGACGATAACTTAGCAGTGTGAGTTATAGCCTTGTGTGTCCACCCACAACTTCAGTTCATCACAACGCAACAAATCTTCAATGGTAACGAAAATAACACAGGCGAAAACGAAAGGAAGACACGAGTGTTGACACGTGAGTTGTGATGTGTGTCTCCTCCCGGGAGTCTAGCTGCATCACTAGGTTGTGATGTGTGGCTCCTCCCGGGAGTCTAGCTGCATCACTGGGTTGTGATGTGTGGCTCCTCCCGGGAGTCTAGCTGCATCACTGGGTTGTGATGTGTGGCTCCTCCCGGGAGTCTAGCTGCATCACTAGGTTGTGATGTGTGGCTCCTCCCGGGAGTCTAGCTGCATCACTAGGTTGTGATGTGTGTCTCCTCCCGGGAGTCTAGCTGCATCACTGGGTTGTGATGTGTGGCTCCTCCCGGGAGTCTAGCTGCATCACTGGGTTGTGATGTGTGGCTCCTCCCGGGAGTCTAGCTGCATCACTGGGTTGTGATGTGTGGCTCCTCCCGGGAGTCTAGCTGCATCACTGGGTTGTGATGTGTGGCTCCTCCCGGGAGTCTAGCTGCATCACTGGGTTGTGATGTGTGGCTCCTCCCGGGAGTCTAGCTGCATCACTAGGTTGTGATGTGTGGCTCCTCCCGGGAGTCTAGCTGCATCACTGGGTTGTGATGTGTGGCTCCTCCCGGGAGTCTAGCTGCATCACTGGGTTGTGATGTGTGGCTCCTCCCGGAGTCTAGCTGCATCACTGGGTTGTGATGTGTGGCTCCTCCGGGAGTCTAGCTGCATCACTGGGTTGTGATGTGTGGCTCCTCCCGGGAGTCTAGCTGCATCACTGGGTTGTGATGTGTGGCTCCTCCCGGAGTCTAGCTGCATCACTAGGTTGTGATGTGTGGCCTCCCGGAGTCTAGCTGCATCACTGGGTTGTGATGTGTGGCTCCTCCCGGAGTCTAGCTGCATCACTGGGTTGTGATGTGTGGCTCCTCCCGGGAGTCTAGCTGCATCACTGGGTTGTGATGTGTGGCTCCTCCCGGAGTCTAGCTGCATCACTAGGTTGTGATGTGTGTCTCCTCCCGGGAGTCTAGCTGCATCACTAGGTTGTGATGTGTGTCTCCTCCCGGGAGTCTAGCTGCATCACTAGGTTGTGATGTGTGGCTCCTCCCGGGAGTCTAGCTGCATCACTAGGTTGTGATGTGTGGCTCCTCCCGGGGTCTAGCTGCATCACTAGGTTGTGATGTGTGGCTCCTCCCGGAGTCTAGCTGCATCACTAGGTTGTGATGTGTGTCTCCTCCCGGGAGTCTAGCTGCATCACTAGGTTGTGATGTGTGGCTCCTCCCGGAGTCTAGCTGCATCACTAGGTTGTGATGTGTGGCTCCTCCGGGAGTCTAGCTGCATCACTAGGTTGTGATGTGTGGCTCCTCCCGGAGTCTAGCTGCATCACTAGGTTGTGATGTGTGGCTCCTCCGGAGTCTAGCTGCATCACTAGGTTGTGATGTGTGGCTCCTCCCGGAGTCTAGCTGCATCACTGAGTTGTGATGTGTGGCTCCTCACGGAGTCTAGCTGCATCACTGGGTTGTGATGTGTACCTCCTCCCGGAGTCTAGCTGCATCACTGGGTTGTGATGTGTGGCTCCTCCCGGAGTCTAGCTGCATCACTGAGTTGTGATGTGTGGCTCCTCCCGGGAGTCTAGCTGCATCACTGGGTTGTGATGTGTGGCTCCTCCCGGGTCTAGCTGCATCACTGGGTTGTGATGTGTGGCTCCTCCGGAGTCTAGCTGCATCACTGGGTTGTGATGTGTGGCTCCTCCCGGAGTCTA
Source organism: Cherax destructor (assembly GCA_009830355.1). Lineage (NCBI taxonomy): Eukaryota > Metazoa > Arthropoda > Malacostraca > Decapoda > Parastacidae > Cherax > Cherax destructor. Next base: position 128,542 of record WNWK01002878.1, on the reverse strand, counting down.
GCTGCATCACTGGGTTGTGATGTGTGGCTCCTCCCAGGAGTCTAGCTGCATCACTGAGTTGTGATGTGTGGCTCCTCCCGGAGTCTAGCTGCATCACTGAGTTGTGATGTGTGCTCCTCCCGGAGTCTAGCTGCATCACTGGGTTGTGATGTGTGGCTCCTCCCGGGAGTCTAGCTGCATCACTGGGTTGTGATGTGTACCTCCTCCCGGGAGTCTAGCTGCATCACTGGGTTGTGATGTGTACCTCCTCCCGGGAGTCTAGCTGCATCACTGGGTTGTGATGTGTGGCTCCTCCCGGGAGTCTAGCTGCACCACTGGGTTGTGATGTGTACCTCCTCCCGGGAGTCTAGCTGCATCACTGGGTTGTGATGTGTACCTCCTCCCGGGAGTCTAGCGGCATCACTGGGTTGTGATGGGTACCTCCTCCCGGGAGTCTAGCTGCATCACTCACAACACCCGGGAAGTTTCCCTTGCTTTTTTTTACCCTAGTGTGTTGGCGAGTGAGTTAGATGAGCAGCTGCCAGTGTCATGAGTAAGCATGAATGTTGTGGCTCAGTGATGTTGTAAAATAGGTTCTCCAGTTATGCAAAGCTCCTAACAAACCATTATTAATTTGTAAATACCTAATTGATCTCCTAACTTTTGAATGAAAGACGCTTATCACTGATGGTTTGGTGAAAATAATTACTGAAATAATCCTGGAGGAAGTACAATTCCTCAGATACAAGACGCAGTCATGTGTAACACACAGTAACCTTTTATGGCTCCTAAATGTACAATAAACTTCAGTATTGTTGCGAGTATTCAGGTACATGGAGAAGACAGTATTCAGGTACATGGAGAAGACAGTATTTAGGTACATGAAGAAGACAGTATTCAGGTACATGGAGAAGACAGTATTCAGGTACATGGAGAAGACAGTATTTAGGTACATGAAGAATACAGTATTCAGGTACTTGGAGAAGACAGTATTCAGGTACATGGAGAAGACAGTATTCAGGTACATGGAGAAGACAGTATTTAGGTACATGAAGAAGACAGTATTCAGGTACATGGAGAAGACAGTATTCAGGTACATGGAGAAGACAGTATTCAGGTACATGGAGAAGACAGTATTTAGGTACATGAAGAAGACAGTATTCAGGTACATGGAGAAGACAGTATTCAGGTACATGGAGAAGACAGTATTTAGGTACATGAAGAAGACAGTATTCAGGTACATGGAGAAGACAGTATTCAGGTACATGGAGAAGACAGTATTTAGGTACATGAAGAAGACAGTATTCAGGTACATGAAGAAGACAGTATTCAGGTACATGAAGAAGACAGTACTCAGGTGCAGCCTTGACACTGGTTGGTCCACCAGTAAACTGGTTGTGTTGAGGCACTGAGGGGGGGGGGGGGCAGCCCTCAAGCCCTCTACAGGGAAAACCTAGAAAGTTTAACTACGAGAAAAAAAAAACTTGTCCATGAAGAAATCAGTTACGAGCAGTTAAGTGTTCGCTTGCATGTTTTTACTCAGATGTATCTGTGTTGAGCTCAAGCTCTTGGGTCTGTCTCTTTTCGCTTGACTGACGGGAAATGACACTGCCGTAAAGGCTTTTTGTAACTGTGTTTGAATTTAGGAAGTCATTCCCTTGCTCATCCCATTTCTATATATTTCTGTAATGTTGCAAGACTCCTTTATAAAGTCGATGTAACTGATGCAGGTGCAAGAATGAGACACTTGTGCAACATTTGGGAATCTTTATTGTGTAAACGTTACTGAGGCTGTGTATAAGACACTTCTCCGCTCATATCTTCTACGTTTCTCTCAACACTGATGGGCTGAACACATCGACTTCAGGCTAAGCGATTGATTATCTCAAACTCCTACTCATCTTCCACAGTTCTTCTCTGGTAAAAGGACACAAGTTCAACTAATGTGACATTTTATTGTGGCAACGTTTCGCTCTCCAGGAGCGCGAAACGTTGCCACAATAAAATGTCACATTAATTGCACTTGTGTCGTGTTACCTAACATATTGTGGGTAATTCTAGCAACGTTAATACGTCCTTCTCTGTACTGGACAGAAGACGTCACTGGCCAAATGTTTGCACAGTAGAAATTCCCAGATGCTGTACAAGCATCTTGTTGGTTCTCTAACCCGACAGTGTCTATCTTATCAATGCCAGGACGTTTTCGTAAATCATGATCATGGCTGCGCTTCGTATTTCTTCTTCCACTACCTCAAGATCAACTAGGCTGTTGCTGCTAGCGGCTCGAAGAGTTACCTAACCATCACAACCTGGATGGTTTGTAACAGCTTTCCCTTTAAAAATTTCTTCCATTTTTCCAACGTGAACACCGTGTGTGGGATACCATCGTGAACAGTGTGTGGGGATACCATCGTGAACACCGTGTGTGGGGATACCAACGTGAACACCGTGTGTGGGGATACCAACGTGAACACTGTGTGTGGGGATACCAACGTGAACAGTGTGTGGGGATACCAACGTGAACACCGTGTGTGGGGATACCAACGTGAACACCGTGTGTGGGATACCATCGTGAACAGTGTGTGGGGATACCAACGTGAACAGTGTGTGGGAATACCAACGTGAACACCGTGTGTGGGGATACCATCGTGAACAGTGTGTGGGGATACCAACGTGAACACCGTGTGTGGGGATACCAACGTGAACACTGTGTGTGGGGATACCAACGTGAACAGTGTGTGGGGATACCAACGTGAACACCGTGTGTGGGGATACCAACGTGAACACCGTGTGTGGGGATACCAACGTGAACACCGTGTGTGGGGATACCAACGTGAACACCGTGTGTGGGGATACCAACGTGAACACCGTGTGTGGGGATACCAACGTGAACACCGTGTGTGGGGATACCAACGTGTGATGCTGTACTACTGAACACTCCTCTGATGACTGTAACTTGTGTCTGAAGGCACTGTACTCTTTCTTGACGAACAATCATCATCATATTATTGTTCAGCTTACCTAACTTCTATGTACTTTGTACAGAGGAAGAGCCGCCGCCTCAAGTCTTCTTGTTCCTGTGATAACCTTACTATGAACTAGCTGCAGGGTGATCACAAGTCCCCTCACTGACGTAACATTCTCGCGCCATCTTCATGTAGTGGTGCCGTTTCTTGCAGTTTTGCCTTCATTTATATTTTCCTTATTAGTTTGGTCGTCAGAGAACAATGGGATGCAGGAGGCTCTTTCCTCTGGTAGGTCACTGAGACATAAACAGTTAGTGACCTAGGACAGTCACTAGTGTGTACTTGTCTACCCTCGCCCACTCTTCCTCCCTCACTGCTACTCTTCCCTGCCTTTCACATCCACTGGAGTCCTTTACCCTTTATTCCTATCCATTTTTTCAAGAGGGTGGAATAACCTCAAGTGAAAAATACTAACAAAATGCAGGTCACCCATCTCCTGCGGTTCTTGTTTCATCGCTGGAAGTTGTAGTACGATTTAATTTGTCAAATTTGTTAGCCAGGATATCCTGACCTTAAAACCATGTTGATGAGCACTGCTAAAACCTCCCCTCTCTGGATGTGAATGTAAGTACTTATCAATTAACTATTTAAGTTTGTGGGGCTGTGTGAGTGTCTGTGTTCATCGTATATTTCCATGCAAACTATTACAACATATATAGACTCCCATATTGTACAGTATGAAGCGGTGGGTACAGAGAGAGGTGTGTATCTCTTAATGTATTTATCCCACGAGAAGTGTATCTCTCAGTGTATCATCTCGGTGTACATACACTAAGAATGTAATAAAAATCACGGTAAATAGATAATATACAATATGCGAAAAAAGTGGCGAATTTCCAAGCATTTTTGTGATTTCTCACGTTATAAAGGAACTGTAAAAATAGTAGGACAACAAAAGACTTATAAGGCTGAGATATTACCTCACGTGCGACCTTGCACGTGACCCAGCACGCTGACCGTGCTGGGTTTAAGATTAAAATATCCTTAACTGCTGATGTAAGACGAAACGCAACCTAATTAACCCTCGTATGGTCGAGTGATTTTAAAATCCAAACAAACCAAGCAATAAGATCTCCAGTATTCTCTCTCCATACGGGTGCGGAATTTCAGGACACTCCTGCAAGACGCTACCCAACATCCGGCTGAAGCTAAGCGAAGACAACAGAAGCTAAGCGAAGACAACAGCAACATCAGAAAAGAAGAAGATTGATGCAAGGAGCAAAAAAAAAAAAAGATAAGCAATTTCCCAAGAATCATGAGTCATTCTGAGTCTGTGGCTGCTAGGAGCTGTCAGCCAGTGAGAACACCTCTCCACTGTCAGCCACTGAGAACACCTCTCCACTGTCAGCCAGTGAGAACACCTCTACATCACACTTGCCACTAAGGACGTCCGTGACTGACTCTCTTGTTATTTTCTTCAAGTGAGGAACATTTTAACTTGAGGATGGAGAATGCTGATTAATATTTTAATTGCAAGAACATAGTGGTTTTGTGTTAGTGACAATAGCTTATGTGGCATGTAGATAGAGGAAGAGAGAAGAGAAGAGAAGAGAGAGAGAGAGAGAGAGAGAGAGAGAGAGAGAGAGAGAGAGAGAGAGAGAGAGAGAGAGAGAGAGAATTATCATCATGAAGAGCCTCAACCACAGTCATACCACCAGGCGATTGATTCACAATATATCATGACATACCCATGAGCTAGACCCCATGTGAATGAATGGTTCAGAGAACCGACGAGTTGGTAAATTAGACACATATGCAACACTTGGGTATCTTTATTGAGGAAACGTTTCGCCACACAGTGGCTTCATCAGTCCATACAAAGGAGAATCGTGAAGAACAACTGCTGCACCTCTCCTGTCTACAGTATATAAGCTCCCTCTGCTCATATGCTGTTATTCTATTCAAGATTGATGGACTGACAACATCGTCTCAAGATTGAGGGCCTGACAACCTCACACTCCTGTTCTTCACGATTCTCCTTTGTATGGACTGATGAAGCCACTGTGTGGCGAAACGTTTCCTCAATAAAGATACCCAAGTGTTGCATATGTGTCTAATTTACCAGCTAGACCCCGCCCACTCACCAGTCTTACCTCCCTCTCTCTCTCTCTCTCTCTCTCTCTCTCTCTCTCTCTCTCTCTCTCTCTCTCTCTCTCTCTCTCTCTCTCTCTCTCACTCAGACATATGGCGACCAGTGAAGAGGCGGAGCCAGGAGCTGTGAATCGACCCCTGCAACCAAAAATACGTGAGTACACACACACATACACACACACACACACACACACACACACACACACACACAAGCACGTAAAGAAACTAGAGAAAGTGCAAAGGTTTGCGACAAGGTTAGTTCCACAACTCAGGGGTCTGTCCTATGAAGAAAGGTTGAGGGAAATAGGACTAACAACACTGGAGGACAGAAGGGTCAGAGGAGACATGATAACGACATACAAAATACTGCGGGAATCGACAAGGTAGACAGGGACAGGATGTTCCAGAGAGGGAACACAGAAACAAGGGGACACAACTGGAAGCTGAAGACTCAGATGAGTCAAAGGGATGTTAGGAAGCATTTCTTCAGCCACAGAGTAGTCAGGAAGTGGAATAGTCTAGAGAAAGATATAGTGGAGGCAGGAACCATACATAGTTTTAAGACGAGGTATGATAGAGCTCATGGAGCAGGGAGAGCAGAGACCCAGTAGCGGACAGCGAAGAGGCGGGGCCAGGAGCTGAGTCTCGACCCCTGCAACCACAATTAGGTGAGTACAATTAGGTGAGTACACACACACACACACACAACTAGCAGGGAAGTCAGTAAACGAGATGATGGAATATGTGACAACAATATGCAAGGAAGCTGAGGAGAGGTTTGTACCCAAGGGTAACAGGAATAATGAGAAAGCCAGGATGAGCCCTTGGTTCACCCAAAGGTGCTGGGAGGCCAAAACCAAGTGTGCTAGAGAATAGAAGAAGTATAGAAGGCAAAGGACCCAGGAAAATAAGGAGAGCAGTCGTAGAGCCAGAAATGAATATGCACAGGTAAGAAGGGAGGCCCAACGACAATACGAAAATGACATAGCAGCGAAAGCCAAATCTGACCCGAAACTGCTGTACAGCCACATCAGGAGGAAAACAACAGTCAAGGACCAGGTAATCAGGCTGAGGAAGGAAGGAGGACAGATCACAAGAAACGACCATGAAGTATGTGAGGAGCTCAACATGAGATTCAAAGAAGTGTTCACGGTAGAGACAGAAGGGACTCCAGAAAGACGGAGAGGTGGGGTACACCATCAGGTGTTGGACACAATACATAAAACCGAGGAAGAAGTGAAGAGGCTGCTAAGCGAGCTAGATACCTCAAAGGTGATGGGGCCGGATAACATCTCTCCATGGGTCCTGAGAGAGGGAGCAGAGGCGCTATGTACTACTAACAACAATCTTCAACACATCTATCGAAACAGGGAGACTTCCTGAGGTATGGAAGACAGCAAATGTAGTCCCAATTTTTAAAAAAGGAGACAGACACGAAGCATTAAACTACAGACCAGTGTCACTAACATGTATAGTATGCAGTCATGGAGAAGATTATCAGGAGAAGAGTGGTGGAGCACCTACAAAGGAACGAGCTTATCAACAACAGCCAGCAAGGGTTCAGGGACGGAAAATTCTGTGTCACAAACCTACTGGAGTTCTATGACAGGGTGACAGCAGTAAGACAAGAGAGAGAGGGGTGGGTAGATTGCATTTTATTGAACTGTAAGAAGGCGTTTGAAACAGTTCCACACAAGAGATTAGTGCAAAAGCTGGAGGACCAGGCAGGGATAACAGGGAAGGCACTGCAATGGATCAGGGAATACCTGTCAGGAAGACAACAGCGAGTCATGGTACGTGACGAGGTGTCAGAGTGGGCGCCTGTAACGAGCGGGGTTCCACAGGGGTCAGTCCTAGGACCGGTGCTGTTTCTGGTATTTGTGAACATAACGGAAGGAATAGACTCCAAAGTGTCCCTGTTTGCAGATGATATGAAGTTGATGAGAAGAATTCAATCGGACGAGGACCAGACAGAACTACAAAGGGATCTGGATAGGCTGCAGGCCTGGTCCAGCAACTGGCTCCTGGAGTTCAACCCCACCAAGTGCAAAGTGATGAAGATTGGGGAAGGGCAAAGAAAACCGCAGACGGAGTACAGTCAAGGGGGTCAGAGACTACAAACCAAATAATTGCTGCAGCATATGGGCGCCTAGCAAACCTAAGAACAGCATTCCGACATCTTAATAAAGAATCGTTCAGGACCCTGTACACTATGTACGTTAGACCCATACTAGAGTATGCAGCACCAGTTTTGAACACACACCTAGCCAAGCACGTAAGGAAACTAGAGAAAGTGCAAAGGTTTGCCACAAGACTAGTCCCGGAGCTAAGGGGTATGTCCTACGAGGAGAGGTTAAGGAAATCGACCTGACGACACTGGAAGACAGGAGAGATATGGGGAATATGATAACGACATATAAAATACTGAGAGGAATCGACAAGGTGGATAGAGACAGGATGTACCAGAGATGGGACACAGCAACAAGGGGTCACAGTTGGAAATTGAAGACTCAGATGAATCACAGGGATGTTAGCAAGTATTTCTTCAGTCACAGAGTGGTCAGGAGGTGGAATAGTCTGGGAAGTGATGTAGTGGAGGCAAGATCCATACATAGCTTTAAGAAGAGGTATGATGAAGCTCATGGAGCAGGAAGAGTGACCTAGTAGCGACCAGTGAAGAGGCGGGGCCAGGAGCTGTGAATCGACCCCTGCAACCACAACTAGGTGAGTACACACACACATACGGCGCCAATATGTAACTGAATCGACAATTCAGTGAGTATTCAATAGAGAAACAATGCGGGCAGGAACCCCAGCAGCCAGGACACACCAGCACACACTGTAAGACCACACCAGGTAGTGAAGACACTGTAAGACCACACCAGGTAGTGAAGACACTGTAAGACCACACCAGGTAGTGAAGACACTGTAAGACCACACCAGGTAGTGAAGACACTGTAAGACCACACCAGGTAGTGAAGACACTGTAAGACCACACCAGGTAGTGAAGACACTGTAAGACCACACCAGGTAGTGAAGACACTGTAAGACCACCAGTGTAAGACACTGAAGACCACCAGGTAGTGAAGACACTGTAAGACCACACCAGTAGTGAAAACAGACCAACCAGTAGAAGACGTAAGACACACCAGGTAGTGAAGACACTGTAAGACCAAACCAGGTAGTGAAGACACTGTAAGACCACACCAGGTAGTGAAGACACTGTAAGACTACACCAGGTAGTGAAGACACTGTAAGACTACACCAGGTAGTGAAGACACTGTAAGACTACACCAGGTAGTGAAGACACTGTAAGACCACACCAGGTAGTGAAGACACTGTAAGACCACACCAGGTAGTGAAGACACTGTAAGACTACACCAGGTAGTGAAGACACTGTAAGACTACACCAGGTAGTGAAGACACTGTAAGACCACACCAGGTAGTGAAGACACTGTAAGACCACACCAGGTAGTGAAGACACTGTAAGACTACAGCAGGTAGTGAAGACACTGTAAGACTACACCAGGTAGTGAAGACACTGTAAGACTACAGCAGGTAGTGAAGACACTGTAAGACCACACCAGGTAGTGAAGACACTGTAAGACCACACCAGGTAGTGAAGACACTGTAAGACTACAGCAGGTAGTGAAGACACTGTAAGACTACACCAGGTAGTGAAGACACTGTAAGACCACACCAGGTAGTGAAGACACTGTAAGACTACACCAGGTAGTGAAGACACTGTAAGACCACACCAGGTAGTGAAGACACTGTAAGACCACACCAGGTAGTGAAGACACTGTAAGACCACACCAGGTAGTGAAGACACTGTAAGACCACACCAGGTAGTGAAGACACTGTAAGACCACACCAGGTAGTGAAGACACTGTAAGACCACACCAGGTAGTGAAGACACTGTAAGACTACACCAGGTAGTGAAGACACTGTAAGACCACACCAGGTAGTGAAGACACTGTAAGACCACACCAGGTAGTGAAGACACTGTAAGACCACACCAGGTAGTGAAGACACTGTAAGACACACAGGTAGTGAAGACACTGTAAGACCACACCAGGTAGTGAAGACACTGTAAGACCACACCAGGTAGTGAAGACACTGTAAGACACACCAGGTAGTGAAGACACTGTAAGACACACCAGGTAGTGAAGACACTGTAAGACCACACCAGGTAGTGAAGACACTGTAAGGAGACACTACACAGTGGACACTGTAAGCACACCAGTGAAGACACTGTAAGACCACACCAGGTAGTGAAGACACTGTAAGACCACACCAGGTAGTGAAGACACTGAGTAAGACACAAGTGAGAATGAACACACCAGTAGTAGTGAAGACTACACAGTAGTGAAGACACTGTAAGACCACACCAGGTAGTGAAGACACTGTAAGACCACACACAAGTAGAAGACACTGTAAGACCACACCAGGTAGTGAAGACACTGTAAGACCACACACAAGTAGTGAAGACACTGTAAGAACCACACCAGGTAGTGAAGACACTGTAAGACACACAAAGTGAAGACACTGGAAGCACACAAGTGAAGACACTGGAAGCACACACAAGTGAAGACACTGAAGGAAGCACACACAAGTGAAGACACTGAAGGAAGCACACACAAGTGAAGACACTGAAGGAAGCACACACAAGTGAAGACACTGAAGGAAGCACACACAAGTGAAGACACTGAAGGAAGCACACACAAGTGAAGACACTGAAGGAAGCACACACAAGTGAAGACACTGAAGGAAGCACACACAGTGAAGACACTGAGGAAGCACACACAAGTGAAGACACTGGGAAGCACACACAAGTGAAGACACTGAAGGAAGCACACACAAGTGAAGACACTGAAGGAAGCACACACAAGTGAAGACACTGAAGGAAGCACACACAAGTGAAGACACTGAAGGAAGCACACACAAGTGAAGACACTGAAGGAAGCACACACAAGTGAAGACACTGAAGGAAGCACACACAAGTGAAGACACTGAAGGAAGCACACACAAGTGAAGACACTGAAGGAAGCACACACAAGTGAAGACACTGAAGGAAGCACACACAAGTGAAGACACTGAAGGAAGCACACACAAGTGAAGACACTGAAGGAAGCACACACAAGTGAAGACACTGAAGGAAGCACACACAAGTGAAGACACTGAAGGAAGCACACACAAGTGAAGACACTGAAGGAAGCACACACAAGTGAAGACACTGAAGGAAGCACACACAAGTGAAGACACTGAAGGAAGCACACACAAGTGAAGACACTGAAGGAAGCACACACAAGTGAAGACACTGAAGGAAGCACACACAAGTGAAGACACTGAAGGAAGCACACACAAGTGAAGACACTGAAGGAAGCACACACAAGTGAAGACACTGAGGGAAGCACACACAAGTGAAGACACTGAAGGAAGCACACACAAGTGAAGACACTGAAGGAAGCACACACAAGTGAAGACACTGAAGGAAGCACACACAAGTGAGACACTGAGGAAGCACACAAGTGAAGACACTGAAGGAAGCACACACAAGTGAAGACACTGAAGGAAGCACACACAAGTGAAGACACTGAAGGAAGCACACACAAGTGAAGACACTGAGGGAAGCACACACGGTCACTCCCGGAGCCAATAATTAAGTTTTTTATAAGTGGTTTAAGATGATAAACAACCAGACAACTGAGTGTTGAAACTGGTACAAAATACCGACAAGTTGATGATTAAGACACATGTACAACACTTGGGTATCTTTATTGATGAAACGTTTCGCCTACACAGTAGACTTCTTCAGTCAGATACAGAGGCAGCAAGTGTAGTAGTGATATGAAGATGATGTAGTCAGTCCCTCAACCTTGGAGACAGTATTTGAGGTGGTCAGTCTGAGGTACTGACCACCTCAAATACTATTCCTCTAAGGTTGATGGACTGATTACATCATCTTCATATCACTACTACACTTGTTGCCTCTGTATGTGACTGAAGAAGTCTACTGTGTAGGCGAAACGTTTCATCAATAAAGATACCCAACTGTTACATATGTGTCTTAATCATCAAACAGCTGGAGGATGGTTAGTGTATCGTTCTTCACCTCTGAAGGGTTTCGAGAGTTTCCCAGGCTTGACTAGTGCTAGCCTGGTCAACTAGGTTGTTGCTGCTGGCTACAGCCAGCATTTTTAATATGAATAGGCATGAGATACTCAACTATAGGTCAGTATCTTGTCCGGAGAAGATGGTGAGATTACTAGAGCACCTGGAGAGAAGAGACTTCATCAGTTAAAGTCAATACGGATTGAAGGAGGGAAGGTCCGGGAGTTGTGTACCAGTTACTGAGATAAAGCCATATTAACACAGACAGGTGGACTGCATTTTTCTGGACTACAAGAAAGCACCTGATACGGTTCCCCATCCAACACTGAGTCACAAGCTAGAAGAGAAAGGAGTGAAACTCTTCCAATGGTTGAAGAAACACATGAAAGACAGAAAAGAGTGACAGTTCATGAGCATCATGATGGATGAGAATAAGAATTTGGATCTTCTAAGGTTCAGTAACAGAGACATTATTGCTTCTGATATATTTTAACGACTCGCCGGAGGGGATCGAATCCTGTGTCTGTATTTGCAAATGATGTGTAACTAAAAAGAAGAATACGAACAGTGGTGAGAGAGACGACTTTCATGAAGACTAATAGTGTTGAGGGGTGATCAAAGAAGTGGCTGCTGGAGCGCAGTCTAACTAAGCACGTGCAAGGTCATGCAAAGTGGAGTGCAGAGTTACACACCTGGAGGACACAAACAATAAACAATGAGAGAAGTCTAGATAAATGGTTCAAAGAACCGACAAGTTGATAAATTAGACACATGTGCAACACTTGGGTATCTTTAATAAGGAAACGTTTCGCCACACAGTGGCTTCATCAGTCCATACAAAGGAGAATGGTGAAGGTCAGAAGGAGTTTGAGGTAGTCAGTCCCTCAGCCTGGAGTCGATGTGATCAGTCCATCAATCTTTTCAAGACTGATAGACTGATCTTATTGACTCTGGGCTGAGGGACTGACTACCTCAAACTCCTTCTGACCTTCACCATTCTTCTTTGTATGGACTGATGAAGCCACTGTGTGGCGAAACGTTTCATCATTAAAGATACCCAAGTGTTGCACATGTGTCTAATTTATAATGACTGAGAGAAGTCTCTGATAATGAGCATGAGATTCATCCTCTCTCTGGAGAAAGACATCAATATACTGTAGGCCTTTGGCACACTATGTGAAGAAGTCTAATGATTCTCAGTATAACCTTCAGGAACTTCAATAAAAAATCTTTAAAGATTCAGTACACAAGATATGGCAGAGTCAGCAGAGAATACGGAGCATCAGCCTGGAACCCTCTCCTCCCCTTTACCCTCAACCCAATCAAGAGAGTTCAGAACCTTGAAAAAAGTCCAAACATTTACATCCAGAATAGTCCCAAAGCTGATGGGTGCGCATTATGAGAGACTAAAGGAAGTGAACCTTGCGACACTGGAAGAGAAGAGGACTAGGGAGGAAACCTTTAAAACCTACGCGATACGAAAAATAAATTGTCAGGGCGAATAGATTGAGAGTGTAATGTGTGAACGAGGAACAAGAGGATATGAAATGAAAGATATGACACATGTGAGTGACAGGAGAATTATAAATGTTTTCTTCGTCTCAGTGCGGCTGACAAATGCAATGAAATGGACGTGCAAGCTGGCGAGAAAACTTTTATACACACATTTAAAAGCAAGTATGACACGGCTCAAGAGACAAAAAAACCCAGAGTAACAACTGTCCATAATGTTCAAGAGACGGGGCCCAGGAGCCGAGGCTTCGACCCCTGTGAAAGACAAATCGGCGACTACAACACTCGATTGTGAATTAGCCATAATTATTCAACCTTCACTTTCTCCGCCATTTCTCTAATTGTATGAGAGAAACTTAGCAGCGTCAGTGACCACAGTAACACTGTATGAGGCAGCGTCAGTGACCACAGTAACACTGTATGAGGCAGCGTCAGTGACCACAGTAACACTGTATGAGGTAGCGTCAGTGACCACAGTAACACTGTATGAGGCAGCGTCAGTGACCACAGTAACACTGTATGAGGCAGCGTCAGTGACCACAGTAACACTGTATGAGGCAGCGTCAGTGACCACAGTAACACTGTATGAGGTAGCGTCAGTGACCACAGTAACACTGTATGAGGTAGCGTCAGTGACCACAGTAACACTGTATGAGGTAGCGTCAGTGACCACAGTAACACTGCATGAGGTAGCGTCAGTGACCACAGTAACACTGTATGAGGCAGCGTCAGTGACCACAGTAACACTGTATGAGGCAGCGTCAGTGACCACAGTAACACTGTATGAGGCAGCGTCAGTGACCACAGTAACACTGATGAGGCACGTCAGTGACCACAGTAACACTGTATGAGGTAGCGTCAGTGACCACAGTAACACTGTATGAGGTAGCGTCAGTGACCACAGTAACACTGAATGAGGTAGCGTCAGTGACCACAGTAACACTGTATGAAGCAGCGTCAGTGACCAAGTAACACTGTATGGAGCGTCAGTGACCACAGTACACTGTATGAGGCAGGTCAGTGACCACAGTAACACTGTATGAGGCAGCGTCAGTGACCACAGTAACACTTGAAGTAGAAGAGAGCGTCAGTGACCACAGTAACACTGCATGAGGTAGCGTCAGTGACCACAGTAACACTGTATGAAGCAGCGTCAGTGAGCACAGTAACACTGTATGAGGCAGCGTCAGTGACCACAGTAACACTGTATGAGACAGTGTCAGCGACCACAGTAACACTGTATGAGGCAGTGTCAGTGACCACAGTAACACTGTATGAGGCAGCGTCAGTGACCACAGTAACACTGTATGAGGCAGCGTCAGTGACCACAGTAACACTGTATGAGACAGCGTCAGTGACCACAGTAACACTGTATGAGGCAGTGTCAGTGACCACAGTAACACTGTATGAGGCAGTGTCAGTGACCACAGTAACACTGTATGAAGCAGTGTCAGTGACCACAGTAACACTGTATGAAGCAGCGTTAGTGACCACAGTAACACTGTATGAGGCAGTGTCAGTGACCGCAGTAACACTGTATGAGGCAGTGTCAGTGACCACAGTAACACTGCATGAGGCAGCGTCAGTGACCACAGTAACACTGTCTGAGGCAGCGTCAGTGACCACAGTAACACTGTATGAAGCAATGTCAGTGACCGCAGTAACACTGTATGAGGCAGCGTCAGTGACCCCAGTAACACTGTATGAGGCAGCGTCAGTGACCCCAGTAACACTGTATGAAGCAGCGTCAGTGACCACAGTAACACTGTATGAGGCAGTGTCAGTGACCACAGTAACACTGTATGAGGCAGTGTCAGTGACCACAGTAACACTGTATGAGGCAGTGTCAGTGACCACAGTAACACTGTATGAGGCAGCGTCAGTGACCACAGTAACACTGTATGAGGCAGCGTCAGTGACCACAGTAACACTGTATGAGGCAGCGTCAGTGACCACAGTAACACTGTATGAAGCAGCGTCAGTGACCACAGTAACACTGTATGAAGCAGTGTCAGTGACCACAGTAACACTGTATGAAGCAGCGTCAGTGACCACAGTAACACTGTATGAAGCAGTGTCAGTGACAACAGTAACACTGTATGAGGCAGCGTCAGTGACCACAGTAACACTGTATGAGGCAGCGTCAGTGACCACAGTAACACTGTATGAAGCAGTGTCAGTGACCACAGTAACACTGTATGAGGCAGTGTCAGTGACCACAGTAACACTGTATGAAGCAGTGTCAGTGACCACAGTAACACTGTATGAGGCAGTGTCAGTGACCACAGTTACACTGTATGAGGCAGCGTCAGTGACCACAGTAACACTGTATGAGGCAGTGTCAGTGACCACAGTAACACTGTATGAGGCAGCGTCAGTGACCACAGTAACACTGTATGAGGCAGTGTCAGTGACCACAGTAACACTGTATGAAGCAGCGTCAGTGACCACAGTAACACTGTATGAAGCAGCGTCAGTGACCACAGTAACACTGTATGAAGCAGTGTCAGTGACCACAGTAACACTGTATGAGGCAGTGTCAGTGACCACAGTAACACTGTATGAGGCAGTGTCAGTGACCACAGTAACACTGTATGAAGCAGTGTCAGTGACCACAGTAACACTGTATGAGGCAGCGTCAGTGACCACAGTAACACTGTATGAGGCAGCGTCAGTGACCACAGTAACACTGTATGAAGCAGCGTCAGTGACCGCAGTAACACTGTATGACGCAGCGTCAGTGACCACAGTAACACTGTATGAAGCAGCGTCAGTGACCACAGTAACACTGTATGAGGCAGCCTCAGTGACCACAGTAACACTGTATGAAGCAGTGTCAGTGACCACAGTAACACTGTATGAGGCAGTGTCAGTGACCACAGTAACACTGTATGAGTTAGCGTCAGTGACCACAGTAACACTGTATGAGGCAGTGTCAGTGACCACAGTAACACTGTATGAGGTAGCGTCAGTGACCACAGTAACACTGTATGAAGCAGTGTCAGTGACCACAGTAACACTGTATGAAGCAGCGTCAGTGACAACAGTAACACTGTATGAGGCAGCGTCAGTGACCACAGTAACACTGTATGAGGCAGTGTCAGTGACCACAGTAACACTGTATGAAGCAGTGTCAGTGACCACAGTAACACTGTATGAGGCAGTGTCAGTGACCACAGTAACACTGTATGAAGCAGCGTCAGTGACCACAGTAACACTGTATGAGTAGTGTCAGTGACCACAGTAACACTGTATGAAGTAGTGTCAGTGACCACAGTAACACTGTATGAGGCAGCGTCAGTGACCACAGTAACACTGTATGAAGCAGTGTCAGTGACCACAGTAACACTGTATGAGGCAGCGTCAGTGACCACAGTAACACTGTATGAAGCAGTGTCAGTGACCACAGTAACACTGTATGAAGCAGCGTCAGTGACCACAGTAACACTGTATGAAGCAGTGTCAGTGACCACAGTAACACTGTATGAGGCAGCGTCAGTGACCACAGTAACACTGTATGAGGCAGCGTCAGTGACCACAGTAACACTGTATGAAGCAGTGTCAGTGACCACAGTAACACTGTATGAGGCAGTGTCAGTGACCACAGTAACACTGTATGAGGCAGTGTCAGTGACCACAGTAACACTGCATGAGGCAGCGTCAGTGACCACAGTAACACTGTATGAAGCAGTGTCAGTGACCACAGTAACACTGTATGAGGCAGTGTCAGTGACCACAGTAACACTGTATGAGGCAGTGTCAGTGACCACAGTAACACTGTATGAGGCAGTGTCAGTGACCACAGTAACACTGCATGAGGCAGCGTCAGTGACCACAGTAACACTGTATGAAGCAGCGTCAGTGACCACAGTAACACTGTATGAAGCAGTGTCAGTGACCACAGTAACACTGTATGAGGCAGTGTCAGTGACCACAGTAACACTGTATGAGGCAGTGTCAGTGACCACAGTAACACTGTATGAGGCAGTGTCAGTGACCACAGTAACACTGTATGAGGCAGTGTCAGTGACCACAGTAACACTGCATGAGGCAGCGTCAGTGACCACAGTAACACTGCATGAGGCAGCGTCAGTGACCACAGTAACACTGTATGAGGTAGTCAAGTGTACACATCGGAGTGTGACAACATTCACACTCAAGTCTCTCTCTTTCTCTTTCTCTCTCAGAGAATATTTGCATTAACTAAGTTAAAGAACCAAAAACGCATAATTAACGAATAATTTACGCGTACTATAAAGATAAATCCGAGTAAATCCCTTAGTGCGCGGACAGGTAACGCATTATTCATGCGTCAGGGAACGTGAAAGCATCAACATGTTAAGTGAGGTGCACCTTATAAAGTTGTTACGCACAAGAGCAACGCATTAACTGAGACAGAGGAAGATGTATGTTGTGATGAGACAACTTATATGTCACCTGCCTTGATTATCTAAATACAGGTAAGGAGTTCCTCAGTACTCAACATTTACTTCAACAGCAGATATACCTATGGTATACTCGTCAGTAGACATACCTGTGGTATACTCGTCAGCAGATATACCTGTGTTATACGCATCAGCAAATATACCTATGGCATACTCGTCAGCAGACATACCTGTGGTGTACTCGTCAGCTGACATATCTGTGGTATACTTGTCAGCAGACATACCTGTGGCATACTCGTCAGCAGACATACCTGTGGTATACTCATAAGGTCTGATAGTTGCATTACTGTGACAACACAACCTCAGGCAAGGTTTTCTTGATGATGGTTGGATCAGGTAAGTCCACTCAGCTCCGACAATCACGCTAAACTTTCCCCTTTCCCATGATACTACCTGATTTTCTTCTTGACAGAAGGTTAGAGCTTCGTGATCCTCAGATGTTGACACAATGTTTTGTAGTGTTGCTTGTGACACTCGTTACTACGTGATCCTCAGATGTTGACACAATGTTTTGTAGTGTTGCTTGTGACACTCGTTACTACGTGATCCTCAGATGTTGACACAATGTTTTGTAGTGTTGCTTGTGACACTCGTTACTACGTGATCCTCAGATGTTGACACAATGTTTTCTAGTGTTGCTTGTGACACTCGTCGTGATCTCAGATGTTGACACAATGTTTTTAGTGTTGCTTGTGACACTCGTTACTACGTGATCCTCAGATGTTGACAATGTTTTCTAGTGTTGCTTGTGACACTCGTTACTACGTGATCCTCAGATGTTGACACAATGTTTTCTAGTGTTGCTTGTGACACTCGTTACTACGTGATCCTCAGATGTTGACACAATGTTTTGTAGTGTTGCTTGTGACACTCGTTACTACGTGATCCTCAGATGTTGACACAATGTTTCTAGTGTTGCTTGTGACACTCGTCGTTTCAATGGTTTATTTTACTCTTGCTCCTATATCTTTCTCATTTCAGTAAGTTGTTATTTTGTTGTATACATTACGGACCTGACGCTCGAACATCCTTTTTTTTGTGGTGTGGAGATATATCTGTCTCACACGTCACAGTCCAGCTCCACCACAACTGCTCAGTCTTCAACTTGACATCTTAACTACACCAGTACCACCATAACATCTTAACTTCACCACCACAACAACAATCTCCACCATGACATCTTGACTTCACCACCACAACAACAATCTCCACCATGACATCTTAACTACACCACCACAACAATTTGCCCCCCAACAGATCTCCACAACAAACACAGACCAGCTCCTCCACAACAAAATTTAAACCTCCAAAATGATGCAGTTCCGCTTGGAAGGTAAACATCTCAACAATATATCCTCCGCCCCTTCAGCCAGGTAACATCTTAAGCCATCTTGAGAGGTTATTCCCAAGTAACAGTAATTTCAGCTCTACTGAAAGGAAACCTTTAAAGTTACTGACCCCAGTGGAATGTTTGACACTACCCTCACCGCCTTGCTAGAGTCTCCTAGGTTAGGTGGGTTGATTGCATTTTCTTGGACTGCAAGAAGGCCTTCGACACAGTTCCTCACAAGAGATTAGTACAAAAGCTAGAGGATCAGGCACGCATAACAGGAAAGGCATTGCAATGGATCAGAGAACACCTGACAGGGAGGCAACAACGAGTCATGGTACGTGACGAGGTGTCAGAGTGGGCGCCTGTGACAAGCGGGCTTATCACAGGGTCAGTCCTAGTACCTGTGCTGTTTTTGGTATATGTGAATGACATGACGGAAGGGATAGACTCAGAAGTGTCCCTGTTTGCAGATGATGTGAAGTCAATGAGGAGAATTAAATCGGATGAGGATCAGGCAGGACTACAAAGAGACCAGGACAGGCTGCAAGCCTGGTCCAGCAACTGGCTCCTCGAATTTAACCCCGCCAAATGCAAAGTCATGAAGATCGGGGAAGGGCAAAGAAGACCGCAGACAGAGTATAGGCTAGGTGGCCAAAGACTGCAAACCTCACTCAAGGAAAAGAATCTTGGGGTTAGTATAATACCGAGCACATCTCCTGAGGCGCACATCAACCAGATAACTGCTGCAGCATATGGGCTCCTGGCAAACCTGAGAATAGTGTTCCGATACCTTAGAAAGGAATCGTTCAAGACTCTGCACACCGTGTACGTCAGGCCCATACTGGAGTATGCAGCACCAGTTTGGAACCCACACATGGCGAAGCACGTCAAGAAATTAGAGAAAGTGCAAAGGTTTGCAATAAGACTAGTCCCAGAGCTAAGGGGAATGTCCTACGTAGAAAGGTTAAGGGAAATCGGCCTGACGACACTGGAGGACAGGAGGGTTAGGGGAGACATGATAACGACATATAAAATACTGAGAGAAATTGACAAGGTGGACAGAGACAGGATGTTCCAGAGATGGGACACAGAAACAAGGGGTCACAATTGGAAGTTGAAGACTCAGATTAGTAAGAGGGATGTTAGGAAGTATTTCTTAGAGTCATAGAGTTGTCAGGAAGTGGAATTGTCTGGAAAGTGACGTAGTGGAGGGATGAACCATACATAATTTTAAGAAGAGGTATGATAAAGTTCATGGAACAGGGAGAGAGAGGACCTAGTAGCGACCAGTGAAGAGGCGGGGCCAGCAACTATGAATCGACCCCTGCAATCACAAATAGGTGAGTACAAATAGGTGAGTACACACGCCAGGGTACATGCAGTATGTTGGTGTATATGACGTAGTGCACAACCAGTAGTCAGGATACATGAGTGCACAACCAGTAGTCAGGACTTACTGAGTCACACCAGTAGTCAAGACTTTTGAGTGCAACTAGTAGTCAAGACTTACTGAGTGCACAACCAGTAGTCAAGACTTACTGAGTGCACAACCAGTAGTCAAGACTTACTGAGTGCACAACCAGTAGTCAAGACTTACTGAGTGCACAACCAGTAGTCAAGACTTACTGAGTGCACAACCAGTAGTCAAGACATACTGAAAGTGCACAACCAGTACCAGGACTTACTGAATGCACAACCAGTAGCAGGCTTACTGAGAGTGCACAACCAGTAGTCATGTCTTACTGAGTGACAACCAGTATTCAGGATCTTACATGAGATGCACAACCGATAGACTCAGAGATTACTGTGAGTGCACAACCAGTAGCAGACTTACATGGAGTGCACAACCAGAGTCAGGACTTACTGTCACAACCAGTAGCAAGGACACTGAGTGCACAACCAGTAGTCCAGAACTTCATGACCCGCACAACCAGTAGTCAGACTTACTGAGTGCACAACCAGTAGCAGGACTTACTGGTGCACAACCAGTAGCCAAGATTACTGAAGTGCACAACCGGAGTAACTGGGATTACTGAGTGCACAACCAGTAGCCAGGACTCTACTGAGTGCACAACCAGTAGCTCAGAGGACTTACTGAGTGCACAACCAGTAGTCAGACTTACTGAGTGCACAACCAGTAGTCAAGACTTACTGAGTGCACAACCAGTAGTCAGGACTTACTGAGTGCACAACCAGTAGTCAGAACTTACGAGTGCACAACCAGTAGTCAGGACTTACTGAGGCACAACCAGTAGTCAGACTACTGAGTCACAACCAGTAGTCAAGACTTATGAGTGCACAACTAGTAGTCAGGACTTACTGAGTGCACAACCAGTAGTCAAGGACTTACTGAGTGCACAACCAGTAGTCAGGACTTACTGAGTGCACAACCAGTAGTCAAGACTTACTGAGTGCACAACCAGTAGCAAGACTTACTGAGTGCACAACCAGTAGTCAGGACTACTGAAGTGCACAACCAGTACGTCAGGACTTACTGATGCACAACCAGTATCAAGCTTACTGAGATGCAAACCAGTGTCATGCTGACGAGGCACAACCAGTAGCCAGGACTACTGAGTGCACAACCAGAGATCAGACTCTGAAGTCACAACCATAGCAGGACTTACTGAGCACAACCAGTAGTCAAGACTTACAGAGTGCACAACCAGTAGTCAGACTTACTGAGTGCAACCAGTAGTCAAGACTTACTGAGTGCACAACCAGTAGTCAAGACTTCTGAGTGCACAACCAGTAGTCAAGACTTACTGAGTGCACAACCAGTAGCCAGGACTTACAGAGTGCACAACCAGTAGTCAGGACTTACTGAGTGCACAACCAGTAGTCAGACTTACTGAGTGCACAACCAGTAGCTCAGGACTTACTGAGTGCACAACCAGTAGTCAAGACTTACTGAGTGCACAACCAGTAGTCAGGACTTACTGAGTGCACAACCAGTAGTCAGGACTTACTGAGTGCACAACCAGTAGCAGACTTACTGAGTGCACAACCAGTAGTCAGGACTTACTGAGTGCACAACCAGTAGTCCAGACTTACTGAGTGCACAACCAGTAGCAGGACTTACGAGTGCACAACCAGTAGTCAGGACTTACTGAGTGCACAACCAGTAAGCAGGACTTACTGAGTGCACAACCAGTAGCCAGGACTTACTGAGTGCACAACCAGAGTCAGGACTTACTGAGTGCACAACCAGTAGTCAGGACTTACTGAGTGCACAACCAGTAGCAGGACTTACAGAGGCACAACCAGTAGTCAGGACTTACTGAGTGCACAACCAGTAGCAGGACTTACTGAGTGCACAACCAGTAGTCAAGACTTACTGAGTGCACAACCAGTAGTCAGGACTTACTGAGTGCACAACCAGTAGTCAGGACTTACTGAGTGCACAACCAGTAGCAGGACTTACTGAGTGCACAACCAGTAGTCAGGACTTACTGAGTGCACAACCAGTAGTCAAGACTTACTGAGTGCACAACCAGTAGTCAAGACTTACTGAGTGCACAACCAGTAGTCAGGACTTACTGAGTGCACAACCAGTAGTCAGGACTTACTGAGTGCACAACCAGTAGTCAGGACTTACTGAGTGCACAACCAGTAGTCAAGACTTACTGAGTGCACAACCAGTAGTCAAGACTTACTGAGTGCACAACCAGTAGTCAGGACTTACTGAGTGCACAACCAGTAGTCAGGACTTACTGAGTGCACAACCAGTAGTCAGGACTTACTGAGTGCACAACCAGTAGTCAGGACTTACTGAGTGCACAACCAGTAGTCAGGACTTACTGAGTGCACAACCAGTACAGGACTTACTGAGTGCACAACCAGTAGCCAGGACTTACTGAGTGCACAACCAGTAGACTTACTAAGTGCACAACCAGTAGCCAGGACTTACTGAGTGCACAACCAGAGCCAGGACTTACTGAGTGCACAACCAGTAGTCAGGACTTACTGAGTGCACAACCAGTAGCCAGGACTTACAGAGTGCACAACCAGTAGTCAGGACTTACTGAGTGCACAACCAGTAGCCAGGACTTACTGAGTGCACAACCAGTAGTCAGGACTTACTGAGTGCACAACCAGTAGCCAGGACTTACTGAGTGCACAACCAGTAGTCAGATTTACTGAGTGCACAGTACAGACTTCGAGTGCACAACCAGTAGTCAGGACTTACTGAGTGCACAACCAGTAGCCAGGACTTACTGAGTGCACAACCAGTAGCCAGGACTTACTGAGTGCACAACCAGTAGTCAAGACTTACTGAGTGCACAACCAGTAGTCAGGACTTACTGAGTGCACAACCAGTAGTCAGGACTTACTGAGTGCACAACCAGTAGCCAGGACTTACTGAGTGCACAACCAGTAGTCAGGACTTACTGAGTGCACAACCAGTAGTCAGGACTTACTGAGTGCACAACCAGTAGTCAGGACTTACTGAGTGCACAACCAGTAGTCAGGACTTACTGAGGCACAACCAGTAGTCAGGACTTACTGAGTGCACAACCAGTAGCAGGACTTACTGAGTGCACAACCAGTAGCCCAAGACTTACTGAGTGCACAACCAGTAGTCAGGACTTACTGAGTGCACAACCAGTAGTCAGGACTTACTGAGTGCACAACCAGTAGTCAGGACTTACTGAGTGCACAACCAGTAGTCAGGACTTACTGAGTGCACAACCAGTAGTCAAGACTTATTGAGTGCACAACTAGTAGTCAGGACTTACTGAGTGCACAACCAGTAGTCAGGACTTACTGAGTGCACAACCAGTAGTCAGGACTTACTGAGTGCACAACCAGTAGTCAGGACTTACTGAGTGCACAACCAGTAGTCAGGACTTACTGAGTGCACAACCAGTAGTCAGGACATACTGAAAGTGCACAACCAGTACCCAGGACTTACTGAATGCACAACCAGTAGCCAGGTCTTACTGAGAGTGCACAACCAGTAGTCTTGTCTTACTGAGAGTGCACAACCAGTAGCCAGGACTTACTGAGAGTGCACAACCAGAAACCAGAACTTACTGAGAGTGCACAACCAGTAGCCAGGACTTACTGAAAGCACAACCAGTAGTCAGGTCTTACAGAGAGTCCACAACCAGTAGCCAGGACTTACTGAATGCACAACCAGTAGCCAGGACTTACTGAGTGCACAACCAGAAGCCAGGACTTACTGAGAGTGCACAACCCGTAGCCAGGACTTACTGAATGCAGAACCAGTAGTCAGGTCTTACAGAGAGTGCACAACCAGTAGCCAGGACTTACTGAGTGCAGAACCAGTAGTCAGGTCTTACAGAGAGTGCACAACCAGTAGCTAGGTCTTACTGAGAGTGCACAAATAACCCTTATTGAGATTGTAGATAAATTGTTCAGAGAACCGACAAGTTGATATATTAGACACATATGCAACACTTGGGTATCTTTACTGAGGAAAAGTTTCGCCACACAGTGGCTTCATCAGTCCTATATAAAGTAGAATGGTGAAGATCAGAAGGAGTTTGAGGTAATCAGTCCCTCAGCCTGGAGTCGATGTAATTAGTCATCAATCTTGAAAAGAATACAGCACCTGTGGACAAATCCACAGGTGGAAGTACATAGGTCATATAGGTTTGACAAGCGTAAATTCCCTGTATCAAGATCCAAAGATGTTGCTTTGTCTACAGGAATGTAAATAAATGGATCAAAGAACCGAATGTCTGCAGGATATCAGGACCTTCTTGGCGAAGGCGCAATAGCTCGATCGCTGGCGCACACAGCCCACACACTGAGGTCTGGGGATCGTTCCCCGGTACGGGTGGACACATTAGGACGTGTTAAGTCACATGTTATTACTGTTCACATCTTAGTAAAATAGGTACCTAGGTATTAGTCGACTGGTGTGGGTCGCATCCTAGGGACAACGGTGCCCCGTGGCCTGGTGGCTAAAGCTCTCGCTTCACACGGCGAGGGTCTGGGTTCGATTCCCGGCGAGGGTAGAAACATTGGGCGTTTCTTTACACCTGTTGCCTATGTTCCCCATCAGTAAAATAGGTACCTGGGTGTTAGTCGACTGGTGTGGGTCGCATCCTTGGACAAAACTGACCTAATTTGCCCGAAATGCTCTGCATAACAAGCGGCTTTCTATATAGTAGTATGTCATTGATGTCAGCTAGGTCTGTATACCTTGTACATGTACTTGTAGAAATAAAGATATTATTATTATTATTATTATTATTATTATTATTATTATTATTATTATTATTATTATTATTATTATTATTATGCTTATAAACATAACCAATGATTTTTAAAGAGGTGGACCGGTAAGCCAGCGGAAGGCCTCGGTCAGATGACCAAAAACTCCAGCTGTGGGTTTTCATATAACTAAGATCCGCGTCAGGAAACACTTGTCCTGTTTCCTGACAAACATTATACCCACCATATACTGTATTCTTTATACCTACCATATACTGTATTTATACCCACCATATACTGTATTCTTTATACCCACCATATACTGTATTCTTCTCAAGACTGATGGACCGGTTACATCGACTCCAGCCTGAGGGACTGACTACCTCAGACTCCCGATCTTCACCATTCTTCTTTGCACTGGACTGATGAAGCCACTGTGGGGTGAAACGTTTCCAAAATAAACATACCCAAGTGTTGCATATGTGTCTAATTTATCAACTTGCTGAGAGTGCACAACCAGCACTTACTGAGTGCACAACCAGCACTTACTGAGTGCACAACCAGCACTTACTGAGTGCACAACCAGCACTTACTGAGTGCACAACCAGCACTTACTGAGTGCACTACCAGCAATTACTGAGTGCACTACCAGTATTTAATGAGAGTGCACAACCAGCACTTACTGAGTGCACAACCAGCATTTACTGAGTGTACACCAGCAGTTACTGAGAGTGCACAACCAGCACTTACTGAGTGCACACCAGCACTTACTGAGTGCACAAAAAGCACTTACTGAGTGTACAACCAGCAATTACTGAGTGCACTACCAGTATTTAATGAGAGTGCACAACCAGCACTTACTGAGTGCACAACCAGCACTTACTGAGTGCACAACCAGCAATCACTGAGTGCACTACCAGTATTTAATGAGAGTGCACAACCAGCACTTACTGAGTGCACAACCAGCAATTACTGAGTGCACTACCAGTATTTAATGAGAGTGCACAACCAGCACTTACTGAGTGCACAACCAGCAATTACTGAGTGCACTACCAGTATTTAATGAGTGCACACCAGCATTTACTGAGTGTACAACCAGCACTTACTGAGTGCACTACCAGCACTTACTGAGTGCACTACCAGTATTTAATGAGTGCACACCAGCATTTACTGAGTGTACAACCAGCACTTACTGAGTGTACACCAGCAGTTACTGAGAGTGCACAACCAGCACTTACTGAGTGCACAACCAGCACTTAGCATTTATGGTAACTAACCACTTAAAGCGAAGGATACGCAAGCCGTAATGTTGTCGTGCGGTTGGCAGTATAGTTGCTACTTCCCGCTGCCGAGCGCCTGTCAATAGTATCGTACCGCGATGCGTGGGAAGGCGTAGTGTACTTTTCACTAGCTTTTGCTCTTATTATAATAATAAGAGGCTTGAGAGAGCCCCGGCAGAGGAGAAAGTGAGCACCCGCAGATGTTGCTGCCACTGTTGCAAGAATTACGCACCACTTAAAGTCACGCAAGTAGGTTGTAGTAACTATGGCAAGTGGTGGTGGTCTTTCTCGTAGTACGTATATGTGTACATTGTAAGTGGTATAAACGTCTATTTAAGTGCTATAGGCTTATATTTAAGTGCTATATGCGTACATTTAAGTGGTATAAGCTTATGTTGAAGTGGAATAAGCGTACATTTAAGTGGTATAAGCTTATATTTTTCTAATATACGTACATTTAAGTGGTATAATCGTACATA
This sequence comes from Cherax destructor, assembly GCA_009830355.1. Taxonomy (NCBI): domain Eukaryota; kingdom Metazoa; phylum Arthropoda; class Malacostraca; order Decapoda; family Parastacidae; genus Cherax; species Cherax destructor. Next base: position 102,097 of record WNWK01002878.1, on the reverse strand, counting down.
CATGCGGCATAAGAGCTCATTTAGATGGAATATGCGTACATTTATGTGGTATTAGCGTACATTTTGAGGTATAGGCGTATATACAGATGATATAAGTGTGCATTTTAGTGGTATAACATTTAAGTGATATAAGCTTATATTTAAGTGGTATAAGCTTATATTTAAGTGGTATAAGCTTATATTTAAGTGGTGTAAGATTATATTTAAGTGGTATAAGCTTATATTTAAGTGGCATAAGCTTATAATTAAGTGATATAAACGTACATTTAAGTGGTAATAGCGAACATTTATGTAGAATAAGAGTACATTGTAAGTGGTAGTAGGGAACCTTCAGCGTACGAGTAATCCCGGTAGGCTGTGGTGTTTTGTTCGTCAGGAAACCGGACAAAGTTTCCTGAAGCGGGTCTTAGATGATGACCCGTTCACTGTCCCCTGACTTGTTCACTGCCTACTGACCCGTTCACTGTCCCCTGACCCGTTCACTGCCTACTGACCCGTTCACTGTACCCTGACCGGTTAACTGCCTACTGACCCATTCACTGTACCCTGACCCGTTCACTGTCCCCTGACCCGTTCACTGCCTACTGACCCGTTCACTGTCCCCTAACCCGTTCACTGCCTACTGACTCGTTCACTGTCCCCTGACCCGTTCACTGCCTCCTGGACCGTTCACTGCCTCCTGGACCGTTCACTGCCTCCTGGACCGTTCACTGCCTCCTGGACCGTTCACTGCCTAAACATCCTTCGACTTATCCCAGAGATAGTTCACACTCTATTAAAGAAACTAACCATGTACAGCTTCCTGGGAAGAGACCCTGAGCGGTGGTCACCAAGATAAATTTCTGTTGTCTGTCTCGTATCTAGGTCCTAGAATCTAGGATCATCCCTCTAGTAGGTCCTAGAATCCAGGATCTTCCCTCTAGGTCCTAGAGTCCAGGATCATCCCTCTAGGTCCTAGAGTCGAGGATCTTCCCTCTAGGTTCTAGAGTCCAGGATCTTCCCTCTAGGTTCTAGAGTCCAGGATCTTCCCTCTAGGTTCTAGAGTCCAGGATCTTCCCTCTAGGTCCTAGAGTCCAGGATCTTCCCTCTTGGTCCTAGAGTCCAGGATCTTCCCTCTTGGTCCTAGAGTCCAGGATCTTCCTTCTTAATCCTAGAGTCCAGGATCTTCCCTCTTGGTCCTAGAGTCCAGGATCTTCCTTCTTAATCCTAGAGTCCAGGATCTTCCCTCTAGGTTCTAGAGTCCAGGATCTTCCCTCTAGGTTCTAGAGTCCAGGATCTTCCCTCTAGGTCCTAGAGTCCAGGATCTTCCCTCTTGGTCCTAGAGTCCAGGATCTTCCCTCTTGGTCCTAGAGTCCAGGATCTTCCTTCTTAATCCTAGAGTCCAGGATCTTCCCTCTTGGTCCTAGAGTCCAGGATCTTCCCTCTTGGTCCTAGAGTCCAGGATCTTCCCTCTAGGTTCTAGAGTCTGGCAACACAGGAAAGTTTAAATAAAACGGTATACCACGTTAAACACATCCCAGTTTATAAGGAATTACGAAGAAGATGTAGAAGTACGTCTCTACATGTGCTTATCTTATTGAAATTGGTCTGCAGGCTTAATTATTATTATTATTATTATTATATAATTATCATTATTATTAATTATTATTAGCACTATTTGTGTATTCTGTATTATTATTATTATTGTTATTATTACTGTTATTATTATTATTATTATTATTATTACCATTATTATTATTACTATTATCATTCTTATTATTATTTTTATTATTATAATAATTATCATTATTTTTATATGAAGTGCTAAACCCAAACAGTGACAGTTCCACACGTGAGACCTGGGAGTGATGATGTCAGATCTCACGTTAACTTTTAAGATAAGAAGAGATGCTGAGCCAATGATGGTAGTCTTTAAGTCCCTTGTTCTCTCCAGGCTGGAATATTGTTGCAGACTGACGAGCCAGAAAATGTATAGAGAACTTCTCGTATACACTCTATCAGGCATGTGATCTACTGGGAATGTTTAAAGTTCCTTTAACTGTATTCCTTGGAATGTAGGCGAGAAAGGTACATTTACACCTGGAAAATCCTGGAGGGACTGATCACTCCCTATGATAACATAAGACCTGACGGATGGTGTCAAGTACCTACAATAAAACGCAGTGGCGCGAGGAGTACACTAAGAGAGAACTCAGTGAGTGTTAGAGGTCCACGACTTTTCAGTGCCCTCCCTCTATGCATGAGCAATATTACCAATAAGCTTCTGGCTGTCTTCAGGAGAGAACTGGACAAATTCCTTAAGTTACTTCCCGACCAGCCGGGCTGTGGTTAGTACGTTGGACTGAGTGCAGCCAGTAGTAACAGCTTGGATGATCAGGCTTTGATCCACCAGGAGGCCTGGTCTGAAACCGGGCCGTGGTGGCGTTGACCCAAGAAGCATCCTTCAGATATTCTTCAATATTCTTCAGGTATTTTTCATGTATTTTTTAGGTACTGTTCAGTATTCTTCATGTATTCTTCAGGTATCAGTCTCTAGAAGATCAACACCTCCTGTTATTGTTACTACAGACCAGTTATTCTGCTGAAAATGTGATATATAATGTGTACACTGGTATGTTAATGTTGGGTCAACCTGTGTCATAAGTAAGAGTTCCGCGTAAAACAAACAGTGCGTTGTATCGGGATCAAACCTGCCTCAGCCAGGTGCCAGAAATAACTTCTACTATAACCAAGCCATGAAGGATGGCACTGGGACGTTCACTCACGCTGTGCTAATTGGTCTTTAACATCCACTTCCTCTCTCTCTCTCTCTCTCTCTCTCTCTCTCTCTCCCTCTCCCATACTTTGTCTGTCAGTAAATACCACAAGGTAGACAGTGAGTGTAATTTGTACTATTATTAGTGTTGTATTATTATATACTGTGAGACAGAGTTGTACTCTGAGAGTGTTGCATCATGTTATACTGTGAGACAGAGATGTGTTCTGAGAGTGTTGCATCATGTTATACTGTGAGACAGAGATGTACTCTGAGAGTGTTGCATCATGTTAAACTGTGAGACAGAGATGTGTTCTGAGAGTGTTGCATCATGTTATACTGTGAGACAGAGATGTGTTCTGAGAGTGTTGCATCATGTTATACTGTGAGACAGAGATGTACTCTGAGAGTGTTGCATCATGTTATACTGTGAGACAGAGATGTGTTCTGAGAGTGTTGCATCATGTTATACTGTGAGACAGAGATGTACTCTGAGAGTGTTGCATCATGTTATACTGTGAGACAGAGATGTGCTCTGAGAGTGTTGCATCATGTTATACTGTGAGACAGAGATGTACTCTGAGAGTGTTGCATCATGTTATACTGTGAGACAGAGATGTACTCTGAGAGTGTTGCATCATGTTATACTGTGAGACAGAGATGTGTTCTGAGAGTGTTGCATCATGTTATACTGTGAGACAGAGATGTGCTCTGAGAGTGTTGCATCATGTTATACTGTGAGACAGAGATGTGTTCTGAGAGTGTTGCATCATGTTATACTGTGAGACAGAGATGTACTCTGAGAGTGCTGCATCATGTTATACTGTGAGACAGAGATGTGCTCTGAGAGTGTTGCATCATGTTATACTGTGAGACAGAGATGTACTCTGAGAGTGTTGCATCATGTTATACTGTGAGACAGAGATGTGCTCTGAGAGTGTTGCATCATGTTATACTGTGAGACAGAGATGTACTCTGAGAGTGTTGCATCATGTTAAACTGTGAGACAGAGATGTGCTCTGAGAGTGTTGCATCATGTTAAACTGTGAGACAGAGATGTGCTCTGAGAGTGTTGCATCATGTTATACTGTGAGACAGAGATGTACTCTGAGAGTGTTGCATCATGTTATACTGTGAGACAGAGATGTGCTCTGAGAGTGTTGCATCATGTTATACTGTGAGACAGAGATGTACTCAGTGTTGGACGGTCTTGAGCTCCGCGCGGTGGAGTAGAGTTTAGTGATTTAATTGATCAGATCCAAACCCCCGTCAGTGTTACAAGAGTCCTGGGACTCGTCACGACTCTACAAGGCCATGTTCATGGTTAACACGGCTGGGTCTACAAACATTTCTCCTTCCATTTTGTAATGTGGCGTAGGTGGGTGGAGTGCTAGGTGGATAGTGTCACGATGGGAGGTGGTGTGTGGTAGGTGGGTTAAGTGTCAAGTGGGATGCAATAGTGTGGGTGTAGGTGGGTAGAGATAGTTATATGTCAGGTGGGAGGAAGGTACAACAGTGTTGCTTGTGTGGGTCAGCACAGGTAAGTAACTCCACGTCTTATGAACGTGCAGTGCCACCGCTAAGTCTTGACCAGTTATTAAGCACTGGTATTCTGACGTCATATCAACACTGGCTCCTCCACAGGTTTAATTTCAGTAATATGGTGACAGCAAGCAGAGACGACCACGGCTGGTTACATCTAGTAACCACATCACTGAACAATTAACTATACTTGCATGTGCACAAATAACCCGCACATGGAAGAGAGGAGCTTACCAAGACGTTTCGGTCCGACTTGGACCATTTACAAAGTCACACTAACACAAAGAAGAGGAGGGAGTATATATAGAGGCCAGCAGACAGGGATTTCCCTGTCTGCTCCCCTCATATACTCCCTCCTTCTCTTCTTTGTGTTAGTGTGACTTTGTAAATGGTCTAAGTCTAACCAAAACGTCGTGGTAAGCTCCTCTCTTCTATGTGCGGGTTGTGTGTTGTTTCAGTTACGGTATTGTGCCTTTTTTTGTTATTTATACTTGGGTGTTCTTACACAACCCGTCCTCTTAAACACCGTCTTGAGCATTACATATAGAGGTGTAATGTCGATATTTAGCTCTTGTTCCCTGATCATTGAGTCAAACTATGGCACTGCCTCCAGGCAAAGTATCTCAATTTTTTTGTACTTTTAAATAGCAACAAACTTTGCTTTTTACGTTTTTGTTAATAGAGTGAGCCTTCCTTGGCACACTACCAACTAACAAGAGGAACAGTACTTGCCTAGGGAAAGCCCTGCTAGGTGATATTTTCTGCTGAGAAAATACGGATGATCGAGTCTAGACAGAATGATATTACTATTAGAAGTGAATTTACCATTTATATAACGTAATTAAGACTCAGCGATGAAGTGGACATCTTGAGTGAAAACTGCGTCTTAAAACATACATATAAGACAACTAAAAACCTCAAGTGTTTAATATCAATACTTACATGACAGTAGTAAGATGGGATAAGAAACAGAGAGAGAGAGAGAGAGAGAGAGAGAGAGAGAGAGAGAGAGAGACAGTGAGAGGGGCGGGAGGAAGGAGGAGAGAGGATGAGTCCCTGTTGGGATAGAGTCAGTGATGTAACCATGACCTTACCTGTACCATGGTACCATTCCCTCCCTGGCAGTGCATGACACCTCCACCACACCATACTCTCCTCCTCCGTGGCTTCCCTCGACCTCTCAACCCCAACACCTTCCCCATCCCTCAACCTCGCCCACTGCTGACCAGAACCAAGGATACTGCCTCACCCACCTCCACCACTCACTCTGCCTATATATATATATATATATATATATATATATATATATATATATATATATATATATATATATATATATACATATATATATATATATATATATATATATATATATATATATATATATATATATATATATATATATATATATTTTCTCTGAGGATGAGGTCGCCAGTCCAGTTCTAGAGGTGGTACCTCCCTTTATATATATATATATATATATATATATATATATATATATATATATATATATATATATATACATATATATATATATATATATATCTTTCTTTCAACACGTCAGCTTTCCACCGAGGCAGGGTGGCCCAAAAGGAAAACGAAAGTTTCTCTTTGGGCCACCCTGCCTCGGTGGGAAACGGCTGACTGTTGAAAGATATAATATATATATATGATATATATATATATATATATATATATATATATATATATATATATATATATATATATAATATAAAGGAGGTACCACCTCTAGAACTGACTGGCGACCCTCATCCTCAGAAAGATATATAAAATATATATATATATATATATATATATATATATATATATATATATATATATATATATATATATATATATATATATATGTTGATGAAGAAAGGGAGGAGGTAATTTCATACACTGGCCAAGGAGGTATAACATCTTTTAGGAGTGAAGAAGAGAAGGATGTGAGTGTGGGGGAGGTGCGTGAGGCATTACGTAGAATGAAAGGGGGTAAAGCAGCTGGAACTGACGGGATCATGACAGAAATGTTAAAAGCAGGGGGGGATATAGTGCTGGAGTGGTTGGTATTTTTGTTTAATAAATGTATGAAAGAGAGGAAGGTACCTAGGGATTGGCAGAGAGCGTGTATAGTTCCTTTATATAAAGGGAAGGGCGACAAAAGAGATTGTAAAAATTATAAGGGAATAAGTATACTGAGTATACCAGGTAAAGTGTACCGTAGGGTTATTATTGAAAGAATTAGAGGTAAGAGGTAAGATTGCAGAAGAGCAAGGACGCTTTAGAGTGGGTAGGGGATGTGTAGATCAAGTGTTTACATTGAAGCATATATGTGAACAGTATTTAGATAAAGGTAGGGGAGTTTTCATTGCATTTATAGATTCAGAAAAGGCATATGATAGAGTGGATAGGGGTAATAATGTGACAGATGTTGCAAGTGCATGGAATAGGTAGTAAGTTACTATATGTTGTAAAGAGTTTTTATGAGGATAGTGAGGCTCAGGTTAGGGTGTGTAGGAGAGAGGGAGATTACTTCCCGGTAAAAGTAGGTCTTAGACAGGGATGTGTAATATTACCATGGTTGTTTAATATATTTATAGATGGGGTTGTAAAAGAAGTAAATGCTAGGGTGTTGGGGAGAGGGATGGGATTAAATTAGGGGAATCAAATACAAAATGGGAGTTGACACAGTTACTTTTTGCTGATGATACTGTGCTTATGGTAGATTCTAAAGAAAAGTTGCAAAGGTGAGTGGACGAGTTTGGGAGAGTGTGTAAAGGTATAAAGTTAAAAGTGAACATAGATAAGAGTAAGGTGATGAGGGTATCAAAAGATTTAGATAAAGAAAAATTGGATATCACATTGGAGAGAGGGAGTATGGATTCTAGAAGTGAATGTTTTCAGATATTTGGGAGTTGACGTGTCAGCGGATGGGTTTATGAAGGATGAGGTTAACCATAGAATTGATGAAGGAAAAAAGGTGAGTGGTGCGTTGAGGTATCTGTGGAGACAAAAAACGTTATCCATGGAGGCAAAGAAGGGAATGTACGAAAGTATAGTGATACCAACACTCTTATATGGGTGTGAAGTTTGGGTTGTAAATGCTGTAGCGAGGAGGAGGCTGGAGGCAGTGGAGATGTCCTGTCTAAGGGCAATGTGTGGTGTAAATATTATGCAGAGAATTCAGAGTGTGGAAATTAGGAGGAGGTGTGGAGTTACTTAAAGTACTAGTCAGAGGGCTGAAGAGGGGTTGTTGAGGTGGTTTGGTCATTTAGAGAGAATGGATCAAAGTAGAATGACTTGGAGAGCATATAAATCTGTAGGGGAAGGCGGGGTAGGGGTCGTCCTCGAAAAGGTTGGAGGGAGGGGGTAAAGGAGGTTTCGTGGGCGAGGGGCTTGGACTTCCAGCAAGCATGTGTGAGCGTGTTAGATAGGAGTGAATGGAAACGAATAGTTTTTGGGACCTGATGAGCTGTTGGAGTGTGAGCAGGGTAATATTTTGTGAAGGGATTCAGGGAAACCGGTTAGCCAGACTTGAGTCCTGGAAATGGGAAGAACAATGCCTGCACTTTAAAGGAGGGGTTTGGGATATTGGCAGTTTGGAGGGACTTCTAAACTGTCATATCTGAGCGACTCTGCAAAGATTATGTATGAGTGAGGTGAAAGTGTTGAATGATGATGAAAGTATTTTCTTTTTGGGTCACCCTGCCTCGGTGGGAGACGACCGACTTGTTGAAATATATATATATATATATATATATATATATATATATATATATATATATATTTTATTATTATTAACACATCGGCCGATTCCCACCAAGGCAGGGTGGCCCGAAAAAGAAAAACTTTCATCATCATTCACTCCATCACTGTCTTGCCAGAGGGGTGCTTTACACTACAGTTATAAAACAGCAACATTAACTCATCTCCTTCAGAGTGCCGGCACTGTACTTCCCATCTCCAGGACTCAAGTCCGGCCTGCCGGTTTCCCTGAATCCCTTCATAAATGTTACTTTGCTCACACTCCAACAGCACGTCAAGTATTAAAAACCATTTGTCTCCATTCACTCCTATCAAATACGCTCACGCATGCTTGCTGGAAATCCAAGCCCCTCGCACATAAAACCTCTTTTACCCCCTCCCTCCAACCTTTCCTAGGCCGACCCCTACCCCGCCTTCCCTCCACTACAGATTTATACACTCTCGAAGTCATTCTGTTTCGTTCCATTCTCTCTACATGTCCGAACCACCTCAACAACCCTCCTCAGCTCTCTGGATAATAGTTTTGGTAATCCCGCACCTCCTCCTAATTTCCAAACTCCGAATTCTCTGCATTATATTCACACCACACATTGACCTCAGACATGACATCTCCACTGCCTCCAACCTTCTCCTCGTTGCAACATTCATCACCCATGCCTCACACCCATATAAGAGAGTTGGTATAACTATACTCTCATACATTCCCCTCTTTACTTCCATGGACAAAGTTCTTTGTCTCCACAGACTCCGAAGTGCTCCACTCACCCTTTTCACCTCATCAATTCTATGATTCACCTCATCCTTCATAGACCCATCTGCTGACATGTCCACTCCCAAATATCTGAATACATTCACCTCCTCCATACTCTCTCCCTCCAATCTGATATCCAATCTTTCGTCACCTAATATTTTTGTTATCCTCATCACCTTACTCTTTCCTATATTCACTTTCAATTTTTTTCTTTTACATACCCTACCAAATTCATCCACCAACCTCTGCAACTTCTCTTCAGAATCTCCCAAAAGCACAGTGTCATCAGCAAAAAGCAACTGTGACAACTCCCACTTAGTATTTGATTCTTTGTCTTTTAACCCCACACCTCTTGCCAAGACCCTCGCATTCACTTCTCTTACAACTCCATCTATAAATATATTGAACAACCATGGTGACATCACACATCCTTGTCTAAGGCCTACTTTTACTGAGAAATAATCTCCCTCTCTCCTACACACTCTAACCTGAGCCTCACTATCCTCATAAAAGCTCTTCACTGCTTTCAGTAACCTACCTCCTATTCCATACACCTGCAACATCTGCCACATTGCCCCTCTATCCACCCTATCATACGCATTTTCCAAATCCATAAATGCCACAAAAACCTCTTTACCCTTATCCAAATATTGTTTACCTATATGTTTCACTGCAAACACTTGGTCTACACACCCCCTACCTTTCCTAAAGCCCCCTTGTTCATCTGCTATTCTGCTCTCCGTCTTACTCTTAATTTTTTCAATAATAACTCTACCATACACTTTACCTGGTATACTCAACAGACTTATTCCCCTATAATTTTTGCACTCTCTTTTGTCCCCTTTGCCTTTATACAAAGGAACAATACACGCTCTCTGCCAGTCCCTAGGTACCTTACCCTCTTCCATACATTTATTAAATAATAGCACCAACCACTCCAAAACTATATCCCCACCTGCTTTTAACATTTCTACCTTTATCCCATCAATCCCAGCTGCCTTACCCCCTTTCCTTCTACCCACTGCCTCACGAACTTCCCCCACACTCACAACTGGCTCTTCCACACTCCTACAAGATGCTATTCCTCCTTGCCCTATAAATGAAATCACAGCTTCCCTGTCTTCATCAACATTTAACAACTCCTCAAAATATTCCCTCCATCTTCCCGATACCTCTAACTCTCCATTTAATAACTCTCCTCTCCTATTTTTAACTGTCAAATCCATTTGTTCCCTAGGCTTCCTCAACTTATTAATCTCACTCCAAAACTTTTTCTTATTTTCAATGAAATTTGTTGATAACATCTCACCCACTCTCTCATTTGCTCTCTTTTTACATTGCTTCACCACTCTCTTAACCTCTCTTTTTCTCTTCATATACTCTTCCCTCCTTGCATCACTTCTACTTTGTAAAAACCTCTCATATGCTAACTTTTTTCCCCTTACTACTCTCTTTACATCATCATTCCACCAATCGCTCTTCTTCCCTCCCGCACCCACTTTCCTGTAACCACAAACTTCTGCTGAACACTTTAACACTACATTCTTTAACCTACCCCATACATCTTCGACCCCATTGCCTGCACTCTCACTAGCCCATCTATCCTCCAATAGTTGTTTATATCTTACCCTAACTGCCTCCTCTTTTAGTTTATAAACCTTCACCTCTCTCTTACTGCTTCTATTTTCCTTGTATCCCATCTACCTTTTACTCCCACTTTAGCTACAACTAAAAAGTGATCTGATATATCTGTGGCCTCTCTATAAACATGTACATCCTGAAGTCTACTCAACAGTCTTTTATCTACCAATACGTAGTCCAACAAACTACTGTCATTACGCCCTACATCATATCATTTTATATATATATAATATATATATATATATATATATATATATATATATATATATATATATATATATATATATATATATATTATGTATGTATGTATATATATTGTTGATATAAAGATGGCATATATAGTACATGAGATGTGAGAGATACATGTCTAGAACATATTGTTACATGTTTGTCACTGATTATAATGCGAAAATCTCATCCAGCTCCTCAGAGCTAGGGCGAGTGCCCAAAATACAGTAGGCATTACCCCTCTGAACAGCAGCGCTGAGTCGCTGGAACAGAAAACTAGCTGCCCTGGGATCCCTAGTTACATATATATATATATATATATATATATATATATATATATATATATATATATATATATATATATATATATGAGTCGGAAGAACTGTAATAGCGGTGAACTTTTAATGCAGACAAGTTAAAAATAGGAAGAAAAGTGTTATTCTAACACTCTCAGACAATCTAGTCATTCTCAAGGAATTTTTGGGCAGAGTCATTCACTATTTAAGATGACACAGTGTACCCAGCATCACTACCGTGTTGCTGCAGCTCACATTCTTCACTAAAAACCCACTGCTATCATACGTGTCAACAATGGTCCCTGGGAGATAAAAGAACAATATTCATCGTAAACTACACCAATGTTGGGTTGAGGTTCCCCTCCTCTCACGACTATCGTGTGCTGGTTGGCATCCCGGCGCGTGTACTAATTGGTAAAGCCCCGTTTTCATACTTTTCTATTAAAGAACTTTAGAAACCTAAGCTTGTAGCTATTCTACAAACGGAAAATCAAACGTATGGGATCTTTCGACAGAAGGCCGTGTCATAGTTAGGGTAAATGATCAGGGAACAAGTGTTAAATATCGACATTACACCTCTATATGTAATGCTGAAGACGGTGTTTTAGAGGACGGGTTGTGTAAAAACACACAAGTATAGTTGATTGTTCAGTGATGTGGTTACTAGATGTAACCAGCCGTGGCCGTCTCTGCTTGCTGTCACTACAAGACCTGTAGTGGAGCCAGTGTTTACAAGACGTCAGAATACCAGTGCCTACTAACGGGTCAAGACTTAGCGGCGGCACTACACGTTACACGTTCCTAAGACGTGGAGTTACTTACCTGTGCTGACCCACACAAACAACACTGTTATACCTTCCTCCCACATGACATATTACCATCTTCACCCACCAACACCCACACTACTGCATCCCACTTGACACTTCACCCACCTACACCCACACTTCTGCATCCCACTTGACACTTCACCCACCTACATAACATCTACCCAGTGCCAATCTAACTACTTACACCACACTACATCTACCCACAAAACATGGCACCCACCTACCCCACACTACCTCTTTCCACGTAGCACTCCACCTTTCTACCTTTCCCACGTGGTTCTATCCCTTCCCACCACATGACGCAGTGCCATCGACCAGGCACCCTGGCACCCCTCCCCTCCCTAATGAGGCGTATATGTTATGTTGCTATAGTATCCATAGGCGAGCCCTCACACATGTTCTTCCCTACCTGGAGTCTACGTGGAGGGTGCTCCAGGGGTCAACGCCCCCGCGGCCCAATTCTTGACCAGGCCTCCAGGTGGATCAGGGCCTGATCAACCGAGCTATTACTGCTGGCCGCACGTGGTCCAACGTACGAACTACAACCCGCCTGATCGGGTCCTGACTTTAGATATCTGTCCAGATCCCTCTTGAAGGCAGCCAGGGATCTATTGGTAATTTCCCTCATGCCTGGTGGGAGGCTGTTGAACAGTCTTTGGCCTCGGACACTTATTGTGTTTTCTCTTAGTATACTAATTGATTTCGTAGGGAGTGATTTCTCTGTGCAGATTTGGGACCAGTCCCTCTACGATTTTGCAGGTGTAGAATATGATGTATCTGTCTCGCCTGCGCTCCAGTGAGTACAGGTCAAGTGACTCCAAGCGTTCCGGTAATTAAAATGTTTGATGGAACTTATATATGCAATAAAGGTTCTCTGTACATTCTCCAAATCTGCAATTTCGCCTGCCTTGAATGGAGCTGTTAGTGTACAGTATTCCTACCTAGAGAGAGAACAAGTGATTTTAAAAGTATCACCATTGGCTTAGCATCCCTTGTTTTGAAGGTTTTCATTATCCATCCTGTTATTTTCCTCGCAGATGTGATAGTGGCACTGTTGTGATCCTTGAAGGCGAGATCCTCTGACATTACCACTCACAAATCCTTCACACTACCTTTTCGCTCTATTGTGTGATTAGAGCTTATAGTATACTAAGTTCTGGCTATTATTTCCTTCAGTTTTTCAAAACGGAGTAACTGAAATTAGTCCTCATTGAACTTCATACTGATTTTCGTTGCCCACTGGGAAACCTGGTTTATATCTGCTTGGAGGTTAACCGTGTCCTCAATGAAATACACTCTCATGCATATTCTAGTATCGTCTGCAAAGGATGACACGGTACTATGGTTTACATCTCTGTCTATGTCTAATATAAGGAACAGGGTGGGGGTTAGTATTGTGTCCTTGTTGAACAGAGCTTTACACTGTGACAGCCTCCGACTTAACTGTTTAGCATTAGACAACGTTTTGCCTGTGCAGCGAGTTAATATTTTTGCCTGATATTGCTACACACTCTTGTTCCTGTTATCATTCTCGCAAATTGCAAATCATCTCTGGCAGAAACCTGAATTCCTATCTAGGTGCTTTGTAAAAGTACTTCCCGAGGAAGAATCGAATTCATTACTCTTTGTGTTCGACTGGTTAGAAAGTTGAAGATCCATCTGCCCACTTTGCCAGTTATCCCTCTAGCACTCATTTTGTGTGCTATTACACCATGATCGCCCTTGTCGAAGGCTTCTGCAAAATCTGTGTATACTACATCTGCATTTTGTTTGTCTTGCAGTGCATCCAAGACCATACCATAGTGATCCAGTAGTTGCGAGAGGCAGGAGCGACCTGTTCTAAACTCATGTTGCCCTGGATTGTGCAACTGTTGGAAATCCAAGTGAATAGCGATCAAGTTCCTCCCTCACACATGTTCCTCCCTCACACATGTTCCTCGCTCGCACGTTTCTCCCTTCAACTCACAAGACACAATAACTGTCACATTGAACACGCTCACCCGACTACCAGTCTCTCTCTCCCCTCCACCAGTAGGAGCACAAGAGGCGATGGAGATGTCTTAAGAAAAAAATCCATTTCTCTTGTGTATGGAAAAGGTCATTCTGAGAGATGGTAATTTCCAAATAACAGTAAGTCAAGTTGTGTTGGAACGAAACATTTGAATTCTTAGTGGAATGCTTGATGGTATCTGCACTGCCTTACTGACGTCTCCCAGCTCAGGCCCACAGCTTTCAACACTTTTTATGCATCAAACCAGTCCTGTGTGATAGAATATTAAGACGAAAATATAGCTATCTTTTTCCCACTATATAACTACCATAGAGAATGAAGTAGCAGGACACTGCAGACACACCTGAGCTTTGCCCTCTGGTGTGTCTGTGTTGTAAGCCACGAGCCATGACAACACCTGCCGCTGGAATGATCCAGCAGTGTCCTGCCAACACCACCATCATTCATGGCTCGTCGTGATGAACCATGGTGTGTAGAGGAAGACACTGGGACTGAGGGGCGGGGCTCTTTTATTGATGGTGCTGTTGTAACTACTAATGAAGCTCCTGCTAATACTACAACTACTATGGTGGTTGTTGCTTCCGAAATTACTATTATTATTGTTGCAACTACTGCTGTTGTAAGTATTGCTTATATAACTAGCAATGAAGCTCCTGCTAATGCTGCAGCTACTACTGTTACTGTTGCTATTACGCCTACTTAAAGTATTACAACTGCTAGCTGTATTATTAGTGCTGCTTGTACAGCAGGATGCAGTTCAACGTAACAACCACAGCCTGGCTGATCAGGAACTACCTTGAGGAACCGATCAAGTTCCTCTTGAAGACAGCTAATAGTCTACTGGTAATTCTTCATACATGAAGGTAAGGTCTCACCAACACTATTGTTATATATAATAACAGTAGGCGCTCACCCTGAAAGGTCGTTACAGCACCTCAGCAATGGGAGACAATCAGGTTTGATGTGAGGAAAGGGAAGTTATAGCTCCAACATGAAATGCTCTAATACCAGTGATGTAGTTAGGGCAGAGAGGAAGACTATAATCCTACAGTTGTATTATAAAGCGAGGTAACTACCTCAGTCAGACATAACCTTCATGAATAACACACATGCGCAACACTTGGGTATCCCCACTGAAGCAACGTTTAACCCACCAGTGGACTGATAAAGACACTGCTGGGCGAAACGTTTACACAATAAAGATACGCAAGTGTTGCACGTGTGTGGGTCTTCTAAACTCTTGCACGTGTGTGGGTCTTCTAAACTCTTGCACGTGTGTGGGTCTTCTAAACTCTTGCACGTGTGTGGGTCTTCTAAACTCTTGCACGTGTGTGGGTCTTCTAAACTCTTGCACGTGTGTGGGTCTTCTAAACTCTTGCACGTGTGTGGGTCTTCTAAACTCTTGCACGTGTGTGGGTCTTCTAAACTCTTGCACGTGTGTGGGTCTTCTAAACTCTTGTACGTGTGTGGGTCTTCTAAACTCTTAATATAATATCTACTGTTATGATCACTCAGTGTTTGGGCAACGTGAGGTAACTCAGGTTCGATCCTAGGAGGGGGAGAGTAGTTCCATACACCTGGATCAAGAGCTCTTCACCAGAATCAAGTCCCCCACATCCCCCTACCATGAAGGGTTGACCTTGTGGAGCATCTCTCTGTACATGTTCCCTCAGTCCTATTGCAAATACAAAATTATTGCAACATGATACATTGTTTACACAGAAATGGGTGACACGTGAGTGCATGTTGCAAGTTGATGGTCGTGCAGAGCACTAGGGGCAAGCTTAAGCCTAACTTAAGACGTAAAATTGGTAGTTTCTTTTTATCTTCAACTAATACAAGAATTAAGCATACTAAAGTACACAAATTAAATTACATACAGCCCATGTAGTGGGCTCTATAGAGCCCATGTAGTAGGCTCTATAGAGCCCATGTAGTAGGCTCTATAGAGCCCATGTAGTAGGCTCTATAGAGCCCATGTAGTGGGCTCTATAGAGCCCATGTAGTAGGCTCTATAGAGCCCATGTAGTAGGCTCTATAGAGCCCATGTAGTAGGCTCTATAGAGCCCATGTAGTGGGCTCTATAGAGCCCATGTAGTAGGCTCTATAGAGCCCATGTAGTAGGCTCTATAGAGCCCATGTAGTAGGTTCTATAGAGCCCATGTAGTGGGCTCCCCATAGGCCCATGAGCCTATGTAGGCTCTATAGAGCCCATGTAGTAGGCTCTATAGAGCCCATGTAGTAGGCTCTATAGGCCCATGTAGTAGGCTCTATAGAGCCCATGTAGTAGGCTCTATAGAGCCCATGTAGTAGGCTCTATAGAGCCCATGTAGTAGGCTCTATAGAGCCCATGTAGTAGGCTCTATAGAGCCCATGTAGTAGGCTCTATAGAGCCCATGTAGTGGCTCTATAGAGCCCATGTAGTAGCTCTATAGAGCCCATGTAGTAGGCTCTATAGAGCCCATGTAGTAGGCTCTATAGAGCCCATGTAGTAGGCTCTATAAAGCCCATGTCAGTAGGCTCTATAGAGCCCATGTAGTCAGGACTCTATAGAGCCCATGTGCATGGCTCTATAGAGCCCATGTAGTAGGCTCTATAGAGCCCATAGTAGGCTCATAGAGCCGCCATAAGTGGCTCTATAGAGCCCATGTAGCAGGCTCTATAGAGCCCATGTAGTAGGTTCTATAGAGCCCATGTAGTAGGCTCTATAGAGCCCATGTAGTAGCTCTATAGAGCCCATGTAGTAGGCTCTATATGAGCCCATGTAGTAGGCTCTATAGAGCCCATGTAGTAGGCTCTATAGAGCCCATGTAGTAGGCTCTATAGAGCCCATGTAGTAGGCTCTATAGAGCCCATGTAGTGGGCTTTATCAAAGCACAGATACATAAACTTGGTATAAGAGACAGAGGTTATAAAGACTGAAGAACAAGTGTTCCAGTAGTAGTGGTCCAGTAGTAGTGTTCCAGTAGTAGTGGTTCATTAGTAGTGGTTCAGTAGTAGTGGTCCAGTAGTAGTGTTCCAGATAGGTCAGTGAGTTCCATGTAGTAGTGGTCATGAGTAGTGGTCAGTAGGTAGTAGTATGCCATAGTAGTCAGTGTAGTGCCAGTAGTAGGTCCAGTAGTGGTCAGTAGTCCAGTAGTAGTGTCCAGTAGTAGTGGTCAGTAGTAGTGTCCAGTAGTAGTAGTGTCCAGTAGTAGTGTCCAGTAGTAGTGTCTTAGCCCAGTAGTAGTGTTCCAGTAGTAGTGGTTCAGTAGTAGTCATAGAGTCCAGTAGTAGTTGGCCAGTAGTAGTTTCCGAGCTAGTAGTGGTCCAGTAGTAGTGGTCCAGTAGTAGTGGTCGAGTTGAAGTGGTCCAGTAGTGGTGGTCCAGTACTAGTGGTCCAGTAGTAATGGTCAAGTAGTAGTGGTCCAGTAGCGGTCAAGTAGTAGTGGTCCAGTGTAAGTAGTGTGGCCCAGTAGAAGTGGTCAGTTGTAGTGATCTAGTAGTAGGTCCAGTAGTAGGTCAGTTGAATGGTCCAGTAGTAGTGGTCCAGTAGTGGTCCAGTAGTAGTGGTCCAGTTGTAGTGATCCAGTTGTAGTGGTCCAGTAGTAGTAGTCCAGTAGTAGTGGTCCAGTAGTAGTGGTCCAGTAGTAGTGATCCAATTGTAGTGGTCCACTAGTAGTGGTCAAGTAGTAGTCCAGTAGTAGTGGTCCAGTAGTAGTGGTGGTCCAGTAGTAGTGGTCCAGTTGTAGTGGTCCAGTAGTAGTGGTCCAGTAGTAGTGGTCCAGTTGTAGTGGTCCAGTAGTAGTGGTCCAGTTGTAGTGGTCCAGTAGTAGTGGTCAAGTAGTAGTAGTCCAGTAGTAGTGGTCCAGTAGTAGTGGTCCAGTAGTAGTGGTTCCAGTAGTAGTGGTCCAGTAGTAGTGGTCCAGTAGTAGTGGTCCAGTAGTAGTGGTCCAGTTGTAGTGGTCCAGTAGTAGTGGTCCAGTAGTAGTGGTCCAGTAGTAGTGGTCAAGTAGTAGTGGTCCAGTAGTAGTGGTCCAGTTGTAGTGGTCCAGTAATAGTGGTCCAGTATAGTGGTCCAGTTGTAGTGGTCCAGTAGTAGTGGTCAAGTAGTAGTGGTCCAGTAGTAGTGGTCCAGTAGTAGTGGTCCAGTAGTAGTCAGTGGGCAGTATGGGCCAGTGATGTATGTATTCCAGTATTTAGTGTATCAGTTGTAGTGTCAGTGTATTATTCAGGTTGTGTCAGTAGTAGTGACTCAGTTGTGATGGTTTACAGTAGTGATGTATAGTGTGTGGTCCAGTATGTGATGGTTAATGGTAGTTGTAGTGGTCTGAGTGTATGGTTGATGGTGTACTTGTGATGTGTATGTGTAGTATGTGTCCAGTAGTATGGTCAGTGTGTGAGTATGGTGTGTATGTAGTGTGTAGTGGTCCGTGATGTACATGGTGGTCAGTGTAGTGGTGTGTGTAGGTGTTCAGTAGTAGTAGGTCAGTAGTAGTGGTAGTAGTTGGTCAGTTGTAGGTGTCAG
Source organism: Cherax destructor (assembly GCA_009830355.1). Lineage (NCBI taxonomy): Eukaryota > Metazoa > Arthropoda > Malacostraca > Decapoda > Parastacidae > Cherax > Cherax destructor. The sequence continues at coordinate 83,771 of WNWK01002878.1, read as the reverse complement.
TGTAGTGGTCAGTAGTAGTAGGTCAGTTAGTAGTGGTCAGTAGTAGTGGTCAGTGTAGTGGTCAGTAGTAGTGGTAGTAGTAGTGATCAGTGTATGGTCGTAGGTATGAGTGTTGTGATGGTCATATTGTGTATTGTGTGATAGTGTACGGTGTTGTGATGGTGTCTGTGTTGTGATGTGTACTGGTGTTGTGATGGTGTACTGGTGTTGTGATGGTATACTGGTGTTGTGATGGTTACTGGTGTTGTGATGGTGTACTGTGTGTGATGGTGTACTGGTGTTGTGATGGTTACTGGTGTTGTGATGGTATACTGGTGTTGTGATGGTAGTACTGGTAGTTGTGATGAGTGTATGGTGTTGTGATGGTGTACTGGTGTGTGATGGTGTACTGGGTTGTGATGGTGTACTGGTATTGTGATGGTGTACGGTGTTGTGATGGTTACTGGTGTTGTGATGGTGTACTGGTGTTGTGATGGTTACGGTGTTGTGATGGTGTACTGGTGTTGTGATGGTGTACTGGTGTTGTGATGGTGTACTGGTGTTGTGATGGTGTACTGGTGTTGTGATGGTTACTGGTGTTGTGATGGTGATACTGGTGTTGTGATGGTAGTACGGTGTTGTGATGGTGTACTGGTGTTGTGATGGTGTACTGGTTGTGATGGTGTACTGGTGTTGTGATGGTGTACTGGTGTTGTGATGGTGTACTGGTGTTGTGATGGTATACCGGTGTTGTGATGGTATACTGGTGTTGTGATGGTGTACTGGTGTTGTGATGGTGTACTGGTGTTGTGATGGTGTACTGGTGTTGTGATGGTGTACTGGTGTTGTGATGGTGTACTGGTGTTGTGATGGTGTACTGGTGTTGTGATGGTGTACTGGTGTTGTGATGGTATACCGGTGTTGTGATGGTGTACTGGTGTTGTAATTTTGTACTGGTGTTATGATGGTGTACTGGTGTTGTGATGGTGTATTGGTGTTGTGATGGTGTACTGGTGTTGTGATGGTGTACTGGTGTTGTGATGGTGTACTGGTGTTGTGATGGTGTGCTGGTGTTGTGATGGTGTACTGGTGTTGTGATGGTGTACTGGTGTTGTGATGGTGTACTGGTGTTGTGATGGTGTATTGGTGTTGTGATGGTGTACTGGTGTTGTGATGGTGTACTGGTGTTGTGATGGTGTACTGGTGTTGTGAAGTGCTCTTGTACAGGTCTCTGCATGCAGCAGTGTGGTGTACTGGTGTTGTGATGGTGTACTGGTGTTGTGAAGTGCTCTTGTACAGGTCTCTGCATGCAGCAGTGTGGTGTACACTGTACACTCCTACACAAGATAAATTATGTTGTTTATTCGGAAAGGGAAATGGTGTTAAAATGTTGTAGTCGGCTAGAGGAAGGTAGACGCCAGACTGATACAATGTTCTCCCAGCAAGGCAGATTTTGGAACAAATCCCAACCCTATCGCTGAACGATATATGTCCTGGTAACGAGCGTTACTCTCGACGCTATCAAGAGTCTAGTAGAGACGAGGAACATACAAACACAGCGACTCCGACGCTGGTATCTAGCACACTGTTCTACATGTGGGTGTGATGAACTATATCTACCTGGAGGACGTTCCGAGGGTCAACGCCCACGTTTGCCAAAGTGAGGATGCCATCAGTGCCTGCACTACCATACACTACAAGTGAGGATGCCATCAATGCCTGCACTACCATACACTACAACACACATGATCATCTCGTGAAGGTGCAAGTAGTCACACTTGTCATTAAAGAATTAAACCTAAATCGCAGACAATATTTGGAATCTGCTCTCGTCGCTATCACTGACACCACTGTACACAACACCGGTAACTTCCTAATTTCAAAACACTGGCCACACACATCTACAGTACCTGAGTAGGTTGCTGCCATCACGCAAACTCCTCCCACAGCCCTTCATGAAGCACCTGACTCGTCCCACTGTGTACTGGATTGATAAATCCCCTGGTAGGCATAACGTAATAAATGTCCTAATACCGCGCATGTGTCTCACTGGGATACTTGTTAATATTACTCAAGGTTTGTTAATGGAGAGAGGAGTGTTGGTGGTTGTTCACCATGATGATAAATTAGACATGTATGCAACACTTGGGTATCTTTATTGAGGAAACGTTTCGCCACACAGTGGCTTCATCAGTCCAATACAAAGAAGAATGATGAAGATCAGAAGGAGCTTGAGGTAACCAGTCCCTCACTTTTTTTAAGACTGATCACATCGACTCCAGGCTGATCACTTCAAGCTCCTTCCGAGCTACACCATTCTCCTTTTTACTGGACTGATGAAGCCACTGTGTGGAGAAACGTTTCCTCAATAAAGATACCCAAGTGTCTAATTTATCAACTTGTCGGTTCTCTGAACCATTTAGCTACATTGGTTACATGAAGGAGCGTGGAGCATGTTAGTGGGAGCAGCGGCACCATCACCACCGGATACAAATTCTCTTCTTATCTGCATCTGGGACACCGTCTTATAGTCTTAGTCTCTTCCTCTCCTCATAAGATAATCCTCAAGGTGCATTTTCTTTCGGGTACCTATTATATTCCTCCTGCAGATCTTTATGTTGCCTAACTGATATCTTATGTCAGTAGTCTGTCTTATTTATAGCCACTTCGATAATGACAACACAACAGTAAATGCACCAACCATACTAACTACCACCCAATTCATGAGCTTCAGGTTGTTAAGATGCGGTGTGGGACTGAACTATCGTCCGGAGCTTAACAAGTTCCTCACGAGCCAGACTGTATTGAACTGAATTGTTCTGCGAACACCAACAGCCTGGTAGATCAGGCCATCAACCAGAAGGCCTAGTCTGGTACTAGGCCACTAGGGGGAGGGGGGATGATCCCTCTGTAATCAACTACAATTATTGAGGTTTTTCCAATATAACGTAACATGTTACTAACTGGCCATGTTGGACGTCCAGCGACACTCACGAACTAACACACACACAACTCACGAAATCGCAATGACACGATTGCAAACAAACCACGGTGTGGGTGGGGATTGAACTCGCGGCGAATGAGTCGCAAAACTCCAGGCCAGCACATAAGCCACTGGGTCTGGAGTTTTACGACTCACCAGCCGTGAGTTTAATCCCCCACCCGTACCGTGGTTTAACACATACATCGTGCATGTATTAACATTTGCCTGGTCCTTGATAGCCTCAGCGAGGGTGACTGTTCGTGGTGCTGCCGGGTGAGTGTTCGTGGTGCTGCCGGGTGAGTGTTCGTGGTGCTGCCGGGTGAGTGTTCGTGGTGCTGCCGGGTGAGTGTTCGTGGTGCTGCCGGGTGAGTGTTCGTGGTGCTGCCGGGTGCAGCAACCCACAAGGTGATAAGCACTATCTAACATGCCACAGGTTTACCAGAAATAAGAAAGATAAGTTTCTGTGGTGAGGTGGAAAAAATAGGCACCAGCAGAACGCAGTCGTCTGTACAACGAACAATTCATTGAAGTTTAAAGCAAAATTTATAGAAAAATAATTTATAAATAATAATAATAACAGCAAATTTCCTATTATCGGTTCCAGTCACACTTAGATTTATGAAAACATATTGTTACAACTATGACGTAGGTGCAGGTGACTGACTTGTTTGTTACGAGGATTGTATAAAGGTGTGAAGGGGTGAGGCAGCTTCAGAGGAGTGAGTATTGTGGGAGGAGAGACAGCAATGTTGGCCCAACACCTGACTCACTCACAGCCTCGTACATCTCCTTCACTTATTCTGAAGCAACTGTCCATTAAGAGTTCCTTCTTTGTCTTATTCAGTGCAATGTCAAATTGATAAATTAGACACATGTGCAACATTTGGGTATCTTTACTGAGGAAACGTTTCGCCACAGTGGCTTCATCAGTCCAGTACAAAGAAGAGTGGTAAAGATCAAGAGTGTGAGGTAATCAGTCCCTGAAGAACTGATTACCTCAAACTCCTGGCGAAACGTTTCCTCGATAAAGATGCCCAAATGTTGCACATGTGTCTAATTTATCAACTTGTCGTCGATTCTCTGAACCATTTATCTACATTGTCAAATATCAACAGGCTGGCACGATGGTTCTTGGCTGGGTTCGAAAAATTCAGTGTTCGTAGCCGGGGAGAAAAGTTCTTCCACTGGTATGACTGTACCAATTTATCTCTCACTGCCGAAGTTCTTCCGTAAAGTTGTGATCCTTAACATGGAGAGCTGAGGATTCCAGAGCTAACAATGTTAGTGTCACGAGGTGAGGAAACCTCGACCCAGCCAGTCTTGTTGACACAGTGACCAACCTCAACAACTACTCAAGGAGCTTGTCAACATGACACTTCAATGATACACCAGTACATTAATTAAAACATATTTTGATCAACTAATTACATGTCTGTTTATAGTATAAAATCCTTAAAATTGAAAGAAAATAAAACTGAAAATACGCATGAAGATTACAGGTACTTGTGTAAACGGTATAATTAGTACTATAAATGCCTAAGTATATTTTGAATACACTCTCTCACTGTTTTAAGTTAATAGATATTTAAAACGATGTTTATGGCGACCTGCAGTCCCAAATACTTGCCATTAATGCAGGCCACGGAACGGGTGAGGTTTGAAGCCCATGGCGAGTAAGTCGTAAAACCCCAAGCCAGTGCGTAAACCACCTGTACCCTGGCTTGTTTGCAATCGTGTTATTACGATTTCGAGAGTCATTAATGCAGGTTTGTTGCTCAGACCCCAGGAAAGTACCGGTAGGTATCCCAGGAAAGTACTGGTAGGTATCCCACTAAAGTACTGGTAGGTATCCCAGGAAAGTACCGGTAGGTATCCCAGGAAAGTACCGGTATGTATCCCAGGAAAGTACTGGTAGGTATCCCAGGAAAGTACTGGTAGGTATCCTAGGAAAGTACTGGTAGGTATCAAGACTTTGTGATCTTTTCCAGCGTAAGGAGAGACAGTGTTAGCATGACACACATCATGACAGTGTTATCATGACACACATCATGAAGTGTGAACCAGAGACAGTGTTAGCATGACACACATCATGAAGTGTGAACCAGAGACAGTGTTAGCATGACACACATCATGACAGTGTTATCATGACACACATCATGAAGTGTGAACCAGAGACAGTGTTAGCATGACACACATCATGAAGTGTGAACCAGAGACAGTGTTAGCATGACACACATCATGACAGTGTTATCATGACACACATCATGAAGTGTGAACCAGAGACAGTGTTATCATGACACACATCATGAAGTGTGAACCAGAGACAGTGTTAGCATGACCCACATCATGAAGTGTGAACCAGAGACAGTGTTAGCATGACACACATCATGAAGTGTGAACCAGACAAGTCACACTTGACAGTGTCCTAGAGGAGAGCAGCAGGTGACCCTTGTTGATCAACTTTCCTAGCTGTAATGTTCTGTAAATAACTTGACAATGTTCACCCTGACGATGACTAGCTGTACCTGATAAGTGTTAACTACGGTGTTTGAACAGTTTTTAAGATCATGATTTGCCACACACACTTGAGACAGTCATAGTTTATTAGCATCATATTATTATCAACACAAGTTCTCGTGATGAACGTCCAGTATGACTGACAAGGGTACATCAGTTAACTTCAGTCACGTGACTGCAAAACCTCAATAACTCAGCTGACTGGCTATGACGTCATAACAGCTGATGATGAGGGACTATCAGCTGATCCGTACCTCACTTCCCCCGGTCAACAACATATCTTTACCATTGTTACAAGTCTTACCACAGCTCGGGCCACCTCATGGGTATAATGCTCCCAGATAAAATGACTTCTATTGTTTTCAGCTTTAAATAGGTTTTATCTTAATAATAATTATCTACATACCGATACAGTTGTGCGTTCATTATCCTCAATTTATTCACTGCATAATTAATAAAATGTGTTGTATCTTTATTTACTTTAGTCATCATAATTAAAACGCGTAAATACGTTACTGATACAATACTGACAGTCTGCTGGTAGTACGTTACTGATACAATACTGACAGTCTGCTGGTAGTACGTTACTGATACAATACTGACAGTCTGCTGGTAGTATGTTACTGACAATAATACTGACAGTCTGCTGGTAGTATGTTACTGATACAATACTGACAGTCTGTTGGTAGTATGTTACTGACAATAATACTGACAGTCTGTTGGTAGTATGTTACTGACAATAATACTGACAGTCTGTTGGTAGTATGTTACTGACAATAATACTGACAGTCTGTTGGTAGTATGTTACTGACAATAATACTGACAGTCTCCTGGTAGTATGTTACTGATACAATACTGACAGTCTGCTGGTAGTACGTTACTGATACAATACTGACAGTCTGCTGGTAGTATGTTACTGACAATAATACTGACAGTCTGCTGGTAGTATGTTACTGATACAATACTGACAGTCTGTTGGTAGTATGTTACTGATAATAATACTGAAAGTCTGCTGGTAGTATGTTACTGATAATAATACTGACAGTCTGTTGGTAGTATGTTACTGATAATAATACTGACAGTCTGCTGGTAGTATGCTACTGATACAGTACTGACAGTCTGCTGGTAGTATGTTACTGATACAATACTGACAGTCTGCTTGTAGTATGTTAAAGATACAATACTGACAGTCTGCTGGTAGTATGTTACTGTTACAATACTGACAGTCTGCTTGTAGTATGTTAAAGATACAATACTGACAGTCTGCTGATAGTATGTTACTGATAATAATACTGACAGTCTGCTGGTAGTATGTTACTGATACAATACTGACAGTCTGCTGGTAGTATGTTACTGATAATAATACTGACAGTCTGCTGATAGTATGTTACTGATAATAATACTGACAGTCTGCTGATAGTATGTTACTGTTAATAATACTGACAGTCTGTTGGTAGTATGTTACTGATAATAATGCAGACAGTCTGCTGGTAGTATGTTACTGATACAATACTGACAGTCTGCTGGTAGTATGTTACTGATAATAATACTGACAGTCTGCTGATAGTATGTTACTGATAATAATACTGACAGTCTGCTGGTAGTATGTTACTGATAATAATACTGACAGTCTGCTGATAGTATGTTACTGATAATAATACTGACAGTCTGCTGGTAGTATGTTACTGATACAATACTGACAGTCTGCTGATAGTATGTTACTGATAATAATACTGACAGTCTGCTGATAGTATGTTACTGATAATAATACTGACAGTCTGCTGATAGTATGTTACTGATAATAATACTGACAGTCTGCTGGTAGTATGTTACTGATACAATACTGACAGTCTGCTGATAGTATGTTACTGATAATAATACTGACAGTAACACTTTACATATTCTTGTTGAATCAACTTTCAGTTACACGTCATTAGGAATAATGCATAAATTTGTAAGTTGATGTATGTTGACTCCAGTTACGACGAGTCAGTGTACTACACCTGACTAGTGTAGATGAATGGTTCAGAGAACCGACGAGTTGGTAAATTAGACACATATGCAACACTTGGGTATCAATAAAGATACCCAAGTGTTGCATATGTGTCTAATTTACCACCTGACTAGTGATGCAACACCCCACTAGTGTTCTACATTGAATACTGGTGTTAAATTACTACTCCTAGCTAGTGATATCAGTGTGCTACACCTAACTGTATGTGAAGTGACACCCCACCTCTCATCTGTTGGTGTGTGAGAGTCCAGTCGTGCTAACTTCACATACAACTGAAAATGTACCGTGTGCGTGTGTACTTACCTAATTGTGCTTGCAGGGGTCGAGTCATAGCTCCTGGCCCCGCCTCTTCACTGGTCGCTGCTAGGTCACTCTTCTTGCTCCATGAGTGTGAGTGTGAGAGAGAGAGAGAGAGAGAGAGAGAGAGAGAGAGAGAGAGAGAGAGAGAGAGAGAGAGAGAGAGAGAGAGAGAGAGAGAGAGAGAGAGAGAGAGAGAGAGAACCACTGGCAAGATTCTTGAGACAATCTCACGACATATGACAGAATTTTTCGACTACCACTAACATCCTTGTGACTGTCAACACGGCTTCAGAAAAGGTTACTCTGCTGCTTATCTGCTGTTAAATTTCTCCACTAAATGGCACCCATCACTAGATGAATTCAAGGTCAGCTGTGTAGCAGCATTGGACACTGCATGTGCTCTCGACCGAGTATGGCACCTGGGACTCTTGGCAAAACTGTAAGTCGCCAGGCTTGCACTATGTCTATTCAGTGATTACCTTCAAGGTAGATCTTTAAGTGTAGTTCTCAAAGGGACAGAATCAACATGACACTATTGGTGCAAGTGTTCCACAGGGAAGTGTATTTGGGGCATTGTTATGGAATGTCTACTTCAACGACCTTCTACATTTCATCCCAGAATCTCATACATATGCAGACGACTGTACTCTGACATTTACTTATCCAAGAGAGAAAATGTAAGTTCCTCTAAGTTACATCAATCACCGGCTTACAGCTATATCAGTCTGGGGAAAACGATAGCAGGTCGTCTTTGCTCCAGATAAAACACATATGATGATGGTCTTTAAGCACCATGATGGTAATGCTGGAGCAGTGGTAAGAATGAATGGGAGAGTGTTGTTACAAGTTGAAGAAGTTGATATCCTTGGGGTGAAATTTGACCCCAAAATGACTGAAGAACCACGTTGTAAATCTTGCAAACAAAGCGGCCAGTAAGCTTAGAGCACTTCGATGTATCTCGCATCTGCTCGATAGTAGAGGCTGCAACATTCTGTATGAGGCACAAGTGCGCTCACATCTTGAGTATGCTCCGCTTTCTTGGATTGCCTGCCCCCATCTTATCTGCGACTTCCTGACAGAAAAGAGAACAGATCAAGACGGCTCATCCCTCGCCTGGATAGATTTGTCATTACAGCAAAGCCTCCAACACATGGATGATGTGGGCGGCCTTACTGTTATGTCCACTCCGAGGACAGCGAGAAGTGAGCTTCTACACAACAAGACGGGCAGCAAGCAGCAACTACACTCTGACTGTATCCTTCTCCAGAACACTGCTTCATCTGAGATCATTTATTTCTAGGATGGAACAAGTTCGTACAGCATAATGACATCAACGGAATAAAATTAGTTGACCAAATGAAATCACTGGCCCACAGATGGCTCCATCCTGTTCCCTATTTGTATGACTCATCTGTTGGTAATCAGAATGATAAATTCCCACTCTAGACAGCATACTCCACCAATATTCAAAAGTCTCAAACTACTCACCGTAAAGAACATTCATACTTACTCTTGTGCCTGTCAAAGACCTGGGAGTGATCATGTCAGAGGATCTCACCTTCAAGGACCATAACAATGTAGCAATTGCATCTGCTCGAAAAATGACAGGATGGATAATGAGAACCTTCAAAACCAGGGATGCCAAGCCCATGTTGACACTTTACAGATCGCTTGTTCTATCTAGGCTGGAATATTGCTGCACACTAACTGCACCTTTCAAGGCGGGTGAAATTGCTGACCTTGAAAATGTGCAGAGAACCTTCACCGCACGCATAAGTGCGATAAACCACCTCAACTACTGGGAACGCTTGAAGTTCCTAAACCTGTACTCTCTAGAACGCAGGCGGGAGAGATACATTATTATATACACATGGAAAATTCTCGAGGGCTTAGTACCAAACTTGCACACAAAAATCACTCCGTACGAAAGCAAAAGACTCGGCAGGCGATGTAACATCCCCCCAATGAAGAGCAGGGGTGCCACTAGCACGTTGAGGGACAACACAATAAGTGTGAGGGGCCCAAGATTGTTCAACTGCCTCCCAGCATACATCAGGGGGATTACCAACAAGCCCCTGGCTGTCTTCAAGCAGGCACTGGACAGGCACCTCAAGTCGGTACCTGATCAGCCGGGCTGTGGTTCGTACGTTGGACTGCGTGCGGCCAGCAGTAACAGCCTGGTTGATCAGGCTCTGGTCCAACAAGAGGCCTGGTCACAGACCGGGCCGCGGGGGCGTTGACCCCTGGAATTCTCTCCAGGTAGACTCCAGGTAGACATATATAAAACTTTACACTCTAATATAAACCCTCTGCTCAAAACTCTCCTCACCAACTTTAATAGGGCCCATGACCACAACACACGACACAGATCACTTTTTGATATACCCCGTGTTCATATCAACCTATGTAAAAAATCTATGCACATAAAGGGCCCCAGAATCTGGAATTCATTACCAGTAAATATTAAGATAATCTTGTCTGAAAATCAATTTAAGACTCAACTCAAAAACCACCTACTCACCCAAACCTAAATGATCATACTATAAACTACTCTGAAAAATGCTCATTGTTACTTTCCTATACGATAATTTCAATTTTTAATAATATGTTACTATTATGTTACCCCCTACTCATATTATAAGTTAATGTCAAAAATGCTCAATGTTATTTTCCTTAAGATAATCTCAATTCCATATTATCATTCAAGAATCTTAACACCTGTAACAATCTAAAATCTAATATCATTATATAATAATTTAAACAGTAAAATTTCATCATATTGTAATTTTGAAAATAATTTTTAACTAGAATAAACTCAATAAATTTCTCTAATATTAAGTACATAGTTTTTAAGGACTAGAATAAGCTGCCCCTAATGCCATGGCATGTCAGTGGCTCTCCTTGCACTCAATTTACATTGTAACTTCCGATACCCATGTAATCTGCAATGAAATAAAATTTGTTTGTTTGTTTGTTTTGTTTGTTTGAATAAAAAAGCTTTCAAATGAGTTGATGTAGGTAACAGTTCTTAGCTTGTAAATAAAGTTAGGAATCTTAAATAAAGTTAGGAATCTTAACGTAATCTTGTAAAACCCTATGTAAAAAAACAGAGGGGGGGTTAAGTCTGCAGTAACTATAAAGCTCCATATGGTTACTCTTGCACCTGGTCAAGAGGGAAAGCCTTGATGCGGGTGAAGGGTTCTTAATTAGAATGGAACAGCTTTTCTTCTCACTATATAACTATCATGAAAAATACCACAGTGAAAATAGGAAATAAAACGTGATAGTTTCCTTGTGCTAACACACACATGTCATCAAATGTGTGAGCACAAATAAGCGCTCACGTTTTATTTCCTATTTTCACTGTAGAATTTTTTCATATTGGCAACACACTGCTGATGCGTCCATCTTCATTTCATAGTAATAAACGAGATGGCTTCTCTAGCTGTGGAAAAAGTGGCTTGAGTTGACCTGTCACTTGGGAAGTCACACAACAAGATACAGATTTTGCTGCTCTTACTGTTATGTACACGACCAATGTTATCAAGATCCCTCTTTACCTGGGTCATCGTTGTGTGTGTGTGTGTGTGTGTGTACTCACCTATTTGTGGTTGCAGGGGTCGAGTCATAGCTCCTGGCCCCGCCTCTTCACTGATTGCTACTAGGTCCTCTCTCTCCCTGCTCCATGAGCTTTATCAAACCTCGTCTTAAAACTATGTATGGTTCCTGCCTCCACTACGTCACTTTCTAGGCTATTCCACTTCCTGACAACTCTATGACTGTAGAAATACTTCCTAACATCCCTTTGACTCATAGGAGTCTTCAACTTCCAATTGTGACCCCTTGTTTCTGTGTCCCATCTCTGGAACATTTTGTCTCTGTTCACCTTATCTATTCCTCGCAGTATTTTACATGTCGTTATCATGTCTCCCCTAACCCTCCTGTCCTCTAGTGTCGTCAGGCCGATTTCCCTTAACCTTTCTTCGTAGGACAATCCCCTTAGCTATGGGACTAGTCTTGTGTGTGTGTGTGTGTGTGTGTGTGTGTGTGTGTGTGTGTACTCACCTAGTTGTGGTTGCAGGGGTCGAGACATAGCTCCTGGCCCTGTGTGTGTGTGTGTGTGCATCACTCCAATAAATTCTAGCAACACAAACATGTTTAGACTGGTAAACTTAAGACAAAAAAGGGTAACCTAGAAGTAATTGTAGTAGAATTTCTCTCAAGAATATTCTTACTGAAAACAAGAAAAGTGAGAGAGGCTGGTAAAGTGTGTACCAGCGTCGGACATACCGACGTGGCCGCCTCACAGAGAACAGTTTTCAGTTTAATATTGCAAATACGTGAATTTGACCCATGATAAAAGCCTTTCTGATTGAAATTACTTTTCCAACGAGGTAAATATTTCACAATTTAAAGACGTTCTTTTACGCAATTTTGAATAGGTTTATCTATGTTAATGATTATTTTCACTTGTAATTTGTTAAGCGATGTGAAAATATGAGTTTTTGGTTGTATTTAGTGAACTAACATTAATTTTGTTTCAGTGTTACAGGTACTTTGAGGAGTCAATGATCTGGTGATTTACGATGAAATGTTTTTTTGCGAAAATGTTATTGATGAAGGTGGTGTGGTGTCTTCTTTGACTGAAGGTGTATTGGGAAGCGAAAGAACATGTAAACAACGTAAACTATCTGAGTTTCATGTCACTATTGGACAGTGTTCATATCAAATGTAGCGCGCGATTTGTGGATCTTAAATGAGCCTTGAGTGAAGCAGACTCAACACTTAATGAGGCAAGCAGTGCTCCTCCACTCTCAAGATCAAGCCAAATATCTTTTACACTTAAAAGTGACTGTGTTTTCCTATGGTGTTGAAATAACTTCGAATTATAAATAAATACAAAGAAACGCTTGGTTACAAGTACAAACATCTGACTTCCACTCGTCAATATTAACAGTGTGATGAAGTGGGTGATGAATAGCAGGAAGAGTGAGTGAGTGAGGCGACGCATTCACTCTGTCTCTGACCTGCATGCTGCTCATGCTTGCCATCACAGACAATATATGGTACACTTCTGAAGCAAAGAAATTTCTATGCAGTTTAGTGAGAGTACTGGTGGTGGAGGAGGTGGTCCGGAGGAGACAGTGAGCCACACTGCAGTCCTTCAAGCATCAAAATATATTGAAGATAATGAAGAACAAACAAGTGTAACTGAGCTCGTAAATACAATGAAAGAATGTCTCCATGAAGACCGTGACGCTGTACCGCGCAGGGTCGAGGTTTTGAAGGAAAAGATGAAGGAACATTTTGGAAAACGTATATTCATAGGTACAATAAGTGGAAGACCCGATGCTGCTACATTTAAAACCACAGCTGCAAGAGTTGTGACACAGTAATGCTGACGATGATACAGAAGAACACAAGATGAGTATAATTTCAGCGCCGCTGAAATTATTCGAAATAATATGAAGGATTTTGCCATGGATACTGTCACACAGACATCTGTAATGTTGAAAGTAATGTATATTACCTCCCTGAGACTTTATGAATCCTTCTGAACACACTTGTTGTAAATAGTTTGTGACTAAACTGGTGCCAGAAGTGAAGAAGGGAAGAACTATGAGGAGACTCAATAAATTAAAACTAACAACACTGGAAAAAGGATGATTTGTACACATGAGCAGCATCAGACTATCTTTATTTTGTTGTTGCTTCGCCAACCAGCGGCTTTATCAGTACAATACAGGGATACAAACTAGACTGTAGAAGATGAGGTAATCAGTCCCTCAGGCCAGGAGCAGGTGTTCGGTATCCTACAGCAGTGAACACCTGCTCCTAGAGTGAGGGACTGATAACCTCATCTCCTACAATCTTCCATTTATTTCCCTGTACTGTACTGATAAAGCCACTGGTTGGCGAAACGTCTATAAAATAAAGATACGCAGGTGATGCACATGTGTTTATTTCATCGTATTGTATACCACTGATATAAACAAAAGAGGAAGACTAAAGGACTAAAATCATGACGTTAAGTGGATAGGAGATACGAGAGGCGGCGGGACGCACACAAGCCATACCAATGTTAGGAACAACTTTTTCAGTCTTAATATGGTAAAGACGTTAAACTCATTAGATGAAGAGGTGGTGCAGGCAAACACTACACAGCTTCAAGAGTAGATACGATGGAGCCCTGGAGGTCAGAAGGCAGTATAACTGGTGGAGGAGAGGTAAGAGGCTGAACCAGGAACTGTTACTCGACCGTTGCAAATACAAATTAGCTTTAAGAAGGAGATAGCAATGTAACCAACCATGTTTGTCATGTGCAAAGAGATGAGGTAGCAGAGTGTGGTTCCTGTACCAAACACACTCTTCCCTTCATGTCAATCTTGGCAGGTCTTCATGTCAGTCTTGGTAGGTGTTCATGTCAGTCTTGGTAGGTGTTCATGTCAGTCTCAGCAGGTCTTCATGTCAGTCTCAGCAGGTCTTCATGTCAGTCTCAGCAGGTCTTCATGTCAGTCTCAGCAGGTCTTCATGTCAGTCTTGGCAGGTCTTCATGTCAGTCTTGGGGACGATAATGGCATACAACACAGAAAACAAGGAAATCAGTCCCGAGTTTCGCTACACGGAAGCTACACTGACGATGTTTTACCCCTGCAGTGAGGGAGGGGGGAAAGAAACGTCGTCAACTAAACTTCCACGTAGCTGTACCTCTGCGTTTCCCTCACGTCAGTGCAAAACCAAGTAGCCAGTCAGTCTGGCTCCCAGCGTACGGAGGATCAAGCCTCCACACCCCCCTCCCACCGCTCCTCCACCCTCACATCCATACATGAAACCACATTGTTAGTTAAAAAGCATACCGCCGCCGGAGGAAGGAAGCGTCAACTTAACTACGATAAGAGCTGCTGCTGCTGCTGCTGCTGCTGCTGCTGCTGCTGCTGCTGCCTTCCACGACTCTCCTGCAGCTTAATCTGCTTTCACAGTTGTACGGTATATATGTCGTGCCGAATAGGTAAAACTTGCGATCTTGGCTTAAATAGCAACGCTCTTCTTGCCGAATAGGGCAAGCGAAAATTTGTGTATGCAATTATTTCGCAAAAATCATTCTGAACCTAACGAAAAAAAAATATTTCATTGTGTTTGTTTATTAAATTATAGTAAACCTATATCAAATATATTTAGCTGGATTAGGCTAAATTAAATTGCACTTGTTATAATAAGGTTACGTAAGTTTCCTTAGGTGCTTTTGGTACAAAATCATTAATTTTTATATTAAAATAAATGAAAAAATATATGTTTAAATGTATAAGATAAAATTTTAGAAAGGGCTTAATTTTAAATGAATTCTTGCTAATTGACCAGTTTTACTTATTCGGCACGACATTATATATATATATATATATATATATATATATATATATATATATATATATATATATATATATATATATGACAAGTCCCGTAATTTAGACATTTCGCTCACGATCGAACTTACCTTTACCTTTGATGAGTTTCGAGAGTCTTTCTACTTCAGGAGCCCGGCCATGGGCCAGGCTCGTCTGGTGCTTGCCTGGTCAATCAGGCTGTTGCTGCTGGAGGCCCGCTACTCCACATATCCATCACAGCCTGGCTGATCTGGCACCTGGTGAAGATACTTGTCCTGTTTTCTCTTGAAGCCGTCTACACTTGTTCCAGCAGTATTTCTGACATATTCTGATAAGATGTTGACTAATCTGGGACTACGAATGTTGACACTGTGTTCCATTATTGTCCCCACCGCACCTTCCTTTTCACTGTGTTTATTTTACACTTCCTCCCATATCTCTCGCTCCAGTATGTAACTTAAATGATGTACTGCCTCTGTGCGGGTCGTGAACGATTTCTGTATGTGTTCAAATTCTGATATTCTCCTGGCTTGAACGGGGCCGTCAACACTGAGCAATAGTCCAAATGAGGGAGCACTAGCGATTTGAAAAGTGTCACCATTGGCAGTATTTTCCTTGTTTTGAAGGTTTCCAATACTCACCCCGTCATCCTCCTGGCTGTCGTGATCTTTATCTTATGTTCTTTGAAAGAACATAACAAGACACTGTGACTGACACTGCCTTAGTCACTGGTGCAGACTGACACACTGCCTCAGTCACTGGTGCAGACTGACACACTGCCTCAGTCACTGGTGCAGACTGACACACTGCCTTAGTCACTGGTGCAGACTGACACACTGCCTCAGTCACTGGTGCAGACTGACACACTGCCTCAGTCACTGGTGTAGACTGACACACTGCCTTAGTCACTGGTGCTGACTGACACACTGCCTCAGTCACTGGTGCTGACTGACACACTGCCTCAGTCACTGGTGCAGACTGACATTTAGGTTTTCGATTTTCAGTCTTGTTAGTGGCTCGCTAAAAACTGAGTCATACTGGGACTTAAGTAACTCACTCATTTCCTTGCTGTCATCTGTGTAGGACCCATCCCGTTTAAGTAGGGGCCCAATACTAGGTGTTGTTCTCGACTTTGATTTTGCATAGGAAAAGAAATACTTTGGTTTCTTTCAATTTCATTTATGGCTTTTTGTTCTTCCCGTGTCTGTTGGTTCCTGTAAGATTCCTTTAGTTTTAATTCAATGTTTGTTATTTTTCTGACTAGTGTCTCCCTACGTATTTCAGAGATATTGGCCTCCTGTAGCCACTCCGTTATTCTTTGCCTTCGCCTGTATAGGGAGCGCCTCTCTCTTTCTAGTTTGCATCTTCTCCTCCTTTTCCTTAAGGGAATTTGCCTTGAGCAAACCTCGAGTACCACAGAGTTAATTTGTTCTAGACATAGGTTGGGATCCGTGATGCTTAGGCAATCTTCCCAGTTTATATCATTTAGGACTTGGTTTACTTGGTCCCACCTTATGTTTTTGTTATTGAAGTTGAATTTGGAGAAAGCTCCTCGCGGCTGATCACATTTTGTTGATCTGGGGCTCCCGCATGCATGTCTGGACCTCTATTATGTTGTGATCTGAGTATATTGTTTTTGATATGATGACATTTCGTATCAGATCATCATTGTTGGTGAAGATGAGGTCCAGCGTATTCTCTAATCTTGTGGGCTCCACTATTTGCTGGTTTAAGGTGAATTTGTTGCAGAGATTTAAAAGTTTATGCATGTGTGAATTTTCATCTGAGCTGCCTCCTGGTGTTATCTCTGCTACCACATTGTTTGCAATGTTCCTCCATTTTAGGTGCCTGAGGTTGAAATCCCCCAGTAGCAAGATGTTGGGGGCAGAAGCTGGAAGATTTTCCAGACAGTGGTCAATTTTCAGAAGCTGTTCCTGGAATTGTTGGGACGTTGCATCCGGGGGCTTGTAGACAACCACGATGACTAAATTTTGATTCTCGACCTTTATTGCTAATACTTCAACTACATCATTTGAGGCATTTAGTAGTTCTGAACATATAAGTGACTCTGTGATATACTGGTGCAGACTGACACACTGCCTCAGTCACTGGTGCAGACTGACACACTGTCTCAGTTACTGGTGCACTGACACACTGCCTCAGTCACTGGTGCAGATTGACACACTGTCTCAGTCACTGGTGTAGACTGACACACTGCCTCAGTCACTGGTGCAGACTGACACACTGCCTCAGTCACTGGTGCAGACTGACACACTGTCTCAGTCACTGGTGTAGACTGACACACTGTCTCAGTTACTGGTACAGACTGACACACTGCCTCAGTCACTGGTGCACTGACACACTGCCTCAGTCCCTGGTGCAGACTGACACAGTCTCAGACACTGGTGTAGACTGACACACTGTCTCAGTCACTGGTGCAGACTGACACACTGCCTCAGTCACTGGTGCACTGACACACTGCCTCAGTCACTGGTGCTGACTGACACACTGCCTCAGTCACTGGTGCAGACTGACACACTGCCTCAGTCACTGGTGCAGACTGACACAGTGCCTCAGTCACTGGTGCAGACTGACACACTGCCTCAGTCACTGGTGCAGACTGACACACTGCCTCAGTCACTGGTGCAGACTGACACACTGCCTTAGTCACTGGTGCTGACTGACACACTGCCTCAGTCACTGGTGCTGACTGACACACTGCCTCAGTCACTGGTGCAGACTGACATACTGCCTAAGTCACTGGTGCAGACTGACACACTGCCTCAGTCACTGATGCAGACTGACACACTGCCTCAGTCACTGGTGCAGACTGACACACTGCCTCAGTCACTGATGCAGACTGACACACTGCCTCAGTCACTGGTGCAGACTGACACACTGCCTCAGTCACTGGTGCAGACTGACACACTGCCTCAGTCACTAGTGCAGACTGACACACTGCCGGTCACTGGTGCACTGACACACTGCCTCAGTCACTGGTGCACTGACACACTGCCTCAGTCACTGGTGCACTGACACACTGTCTGTCACTGGTGCACTGACACACTGCCTCAGTCACTGGCGCACTGACACACTGCCTCAGTCACTGGTGCACTGACACACTGCCTCAGTCACTGGTGCAGACTGACACACTGCCTCAGTCACTGGTGCAGACTGACACACTGTCTGTCACTGGTGCAGACTGACACACTGCCTCAGTCACTGGTGCAGACTGACACACTGCCTCAGTCACTGGTGCAGACTGACACTGCCTCAGTCACTGGTGCAGACTGACACACTGCCTCAGTCACTGGTGCACTGACACACTGCCTCAGTCACTGGTGCACTGACACACTGCCTGTCACTGGTGCACTGACACACTGCCTCAGTCACTGGTACACTGACACACTGCTTCCATTAATGTTCCTAAATACAACAATGTATTGAAACACGTAACACTCTAATATACACTTTCTCCACAGTGACGAAGATAGGTGCACGATACCACTTGCAAAAAGTGCACGATACCACTAGTAGAAGGTGCACAATACCACTTGTGGGTGTACGATACAACTTGAAGAAAGTGCACGATACCACTTGAAGGTGCACGATACCAATTGTAGAAGGTGCACGATACCACTTGTAGAAGGTGCACGATACCACTTGTAGAAAGTGCACGATACCACTTGTAGAAGGTGCACGATACCACTTGTAGAAGGTGCACGATACCACTTGTAGAAGGTGCACGATACCACTTGTAGAAGGTGCACTATACCACTAACAGAAGGTCCAAAATACCTTGAGGGTATTCCGAGGATCAACGCCCCCGCGGCCCGGTCCATGACCAGGCCTCCTGGTGGATCAGGACCTGATCAACTAGGCTGTTACTGCTGGCCGCACGTAGTCCAACGTACGAACTACAGCTCGGCTGATCCGGCACTGACTTTAGGTATCTGTCCAGCTCCCTCTTGAAGACAACCAGAGGTCTATTGGTAATTTCCCTCATGGCTGGTGGGAGGCTGTTGAACAGTCTTGGGCCCCGGACACTTATTGTGTTTTCTCTTAGTGTACTAATGGCGCCCTTACTTTTCACTGGGAGTATGTTGCATCACCTGTCAAGTCTTTTGCTTTCGTAGAGAATGATTTCTGTGTACAGATTAGGGACCAGTCCCTCCAGGATCTTCCAGGTGTAGATTATGATATATCTCTCTCGCCTGCGCTCCAGTGAATATAAGTCTAGTGCTTCCAGGCGTTCCCAGTAGTTAAGGTGTTTGATGGAACTTATATGTGCAGTAAAGGTTCTCTGTACATTCTCTAGATCTGCAATTTCACCTGCCTTGAATGGAGATGTTAATGTACAGCAGTATTCCAGCCCAGAGAGAACAAGTGATTTAAAAAGGATCATCATTGGCTTGGCATCTCTTGTCTTGAATGTTCTCATTATCCATCCAATCAGTTTCCTCGCAGATGTGATAGTGGCATTGTTGTGTCCTTGAAGGTGAGATACCACTCACAGAAGGTGCATAATACCACTCATAGAAGGTGCATAATACCACTCACAGAAGGTGCACAATACCACTCACAGAAGGTGCACAATACCACTCACAGAAGGTGCACAATACCACTCACAGAGGTGTACAATACCACTCACAGAGTGAAACCACAGAGGTGACAATACCACTCACAGAAGGTGCACAATACCACTCACAGAGGTGTACAATACCACTCACAGAAGGTGCACAATACCACTCATAGAAGGTGCACAATACCACTCACAGAGGTGTACAATACCACTCACAGAAGGTGCACAATACCACTCACAGAGGTGTACAATACCACTCACAGAAGGTGCACAATACCACTCACAGAAGGTGCACAATACCACTCACAGAGGTGTACAATACCACTCACAGAAGGTGCACAATACCACTCACAGAGGTGTACAATACCACTCACAGAAGATGCACAATACCACTCATAGAAGGTGCACAATACCACTCACAGAAGGTGTACAATACCACTCACAGAAGGTGCACAATACCACTCACACAAGGTGAACAATACAGGACCTATCCCTTGGATCAAGAGCCCTTCACTACGCATCAAGGTCCGCGGGTGCTGGTGTTCGTGAGCGGCGTCTTCATCCGGATTTAGCAGTCGTGTTTATAGCGTCTTATCACGGACTGCAGAGACGAACCATGCTGAGGTTCCAGGTCAAGGTTCACTATTATTAGTATTACTATTATTATGACTACCATTATTATTATTATTGCTATTATCATTACTACCATTATTATTATTACTATCATTATTATTATTACCATTATTATTATTACTATTATCATTACTACCATTATTATTATTATTGCTATTATCATTACTACCATTATTATTATTACTATCATTATTATTATTACCATTATTATTATTACTATTATCATTACTACCATTATTATTATTACTATTATCATTACTACCATTATTATTATTACTATCATTATTATTATTATCATTAATATTATTAGTACCATTGTTATTATCACTACTACCATTATTATTACTACTACTACCATTATTTTTCTTATTATTATTAATATTATTATGAAAAGCGGTAAACCCGTAGGAATCAAAGAGCGCTTGAGTATCGGGGGGTAACCAGAGTTGATCCAAGGATGAAGAGAGCAGCTCAAGAATCACTACAGTGGTAGTGAATAAAATACACAGGTAAGATTTTATATTTGGTTTTTCCTTTTGGGTCACCCTGCCTCGGTGGGATGCTGCAGATAGGCGATCGTAACAATGCAAGACAAGCCACGGGGATGGAAGGGGGGGTGGAAATCTTTAGCTCAAGTACTTTCACACTTCTGAGTGCGTCATCAGGAGCTGTGCAGTGTTGCAAGAGTACAGGAGAAATGAGGGAAAGTTTTATCAGAGAATGATAGCGTGGGTGACACCCGCTCCATATACGTATAAGTATATATGCTGAGATACACCGTAAGGAGTGTGTATATCAGATATATCACTGGTATATCAGTATCTATATATCGAGAAGTGTATCACATCTGTGTCGATACGTACAGTGAGTTTATATACTTTAATCCCTATATAAAGGACTGACGCATTCGTAATGTCAATGTATATGTAAGATGCATTATTGACCTTAAAAGTGTAACACTACCTGCCATACTAGTGGGTCGCGCGGAACACGTCACATAATGATCAATACCTGGGCGTCTCAGGAAACCTACTGACCTCCTACCCAGTGTGGTGTATCAGGGTGAAGGTCTATTGACCGCACGTGGGTCATTAAAGGCCTCAATGGCTGGTTAATCGGGTTTAAAGTCTATCGAGAACACAAGGTGCATTAAGGTTGCGTGAGACCAGCCAAGAATACTTTAATCACTAAAATAGGGATAGTATCACACTCTGGGTGAGTGTGTGTACAAAGTGAAGACATACACCTCTCCGTGTATGTATATCCGACGTGAAGGCCACCATCCATGTAATCAAAATACTTTAATCACTCAATTAGGGATTATTTACCACCGAGTTCAGACTGATTAAGGCTGATTCAGACTGATAAAGACCGATTAAGACTGATTAAGACTGGTTCATACTGATTAAGACTGGTTCAGACTAGTTTTGGTGCAGTACTAACAATTATGAAGCAACCCACAAGGTGTCTGGTATGAAGAACATATACTATGAGATACACATGTGTGTGCTCATAAATAGTTTACCTTTTATTGTGTGTACTGAGTGTAGCTGCTTGGTCTACCTACCTGGAGGGTGTTCCGGGGGGTCAGCGCCCCCGCGGCCCAGTACATTTCCAAGCCTGGTGGTGGACCAGGGCCTGATTAACCAGGCTGTTACTGCTGGCAGCACGCAATCCAACGTACGAACCACAGCCCGGCTGGTCAAGTACTGACTTTAGGTGCCTGTTCAGCTTTCTACTGAAGAGAGTCACTTGTCTATTGGTAATTCCCCTTTCATATGCGTGGAGGCAGTTGAACAGTGTTGGGCCCCTGACACTTATTGTGTTATCTCTTAGTGTACTCACGGGGGATGTGACACTGCCTGCTGTACAGTACGGTCGCAGTACAGCTAAGCACATGTACTTATGCGTGCAGTGAAAGCCCTCTGTATATTCTCCAGATCTCCAATTTTGCCTTCCTTGAAAGTGGCTGTTAGTGTGCAACAGTATTCTAGCCTAAAGATAGCAAGTCACTTAAGAGGATCATCACTGACTTGGTATCCCTTGTTTTCAAGGTTGTCATTATCCATCCTGTCATTTTCCCAGATGTCATAGTGACACTGTTGTCAACTTTGAAGGTGAGATCCTCTGACATTATCACTCTCAAGTCCTTCACATTACTTTTCCGTTCTACTGTGTGGTTAGAATTTGTTTTATACTCCGATCTAGACGTCTAGTACTGAAGTAGCTGTTTGGAACTGAGCGTAACTGTCTGGTACTGAGTGTAACTGTCTGGTACTGAGTGTAACTGTCTGGTACTAAGTGTAACTGTCTGGTACTGAGTGTAACTGTCTGGTACTGAGCGTAACTGTCTGGTACTGAGTGTAACTGTCTGGTACTGAGTGTAACTGTCTGGTACTAAGTGTAACTGTCTGGTACTGAGTGTAACTGTCTGGTACTGAGCGTAACTGTCTGGTACTGAGTGTAACTGTCTGGTACTGAGTGTAACTGTCTGGTACTGAGCGTAACTGTCTGGTACTGAGTGTAACTGTCTGGTACTGAGTGTAACTGTCTGGTACTGAGTGTAACTGTCTGGTACTGGGTGCAACTGTCTGGTACTGAGTGTAACTGTCTGGTACTGAGTGTAGCTGTCTGGTACTAGTGTAACTGTCTGATACTGAGTGTAGCTGTCTGGTACTGAGTGTAACTGTCTGGTACTGAGTGTAGCTGTCTGGTACTGAGTGTAACTGTCTGGTACTGAGTGTAACTGTCTGGTACTGAGTGTAGCTGTCTGGTACTGAGTGTAACTGTCTGGTACTGAGTGTAGCTGTCTGGTACTGAGTGTAACTGTCTGGTACTGAGTGTAACTGTCTGGTACCGAGTGTAACTGTCTGGTACTGAGTGTAACTGTCTGGTACTGAGTGTAACTGTCTGGTACTGAGTGTAACTGTCTGGTACTGAGTGTAACTGTCTGGTACTGAGCGTAACTGTCTGGTACTGAGTGTAACTGTCGTACGAGTGTAACTGTCTGGTACTGAGTGTAACTGTCTGGTACTGAGTGTAACTGTCTGGTACTGAGTGTAACTGTCTGGTACTGAGTGTAACTGTCTGGTACTGAGCGTAACTGTCTGGTACTGAGTGTAACTGTCTGGTACTGAGTGTAACTGTCTGGTACTGAGTGTAACTGTCTGGTACTGGGTGCAACTGTCTGGTACTGAGTGTAACTGTCTGGTACTGAGTGTAGCTGTCTGGTACTGAGTGTAACTGTCTGATACTGAGTGTAGCTGTCTGGTACTGAGTGTAACTGTCTGGTACTGAGTGTAGCTGTCTGGTACTGAGTGTAACTGTCTGGTACTGAGTGTAACTGTCTGGTACTGAGTGTAGCTGTCTGGTACTGAGTGTAACTGTCTGGTACTGAGTGTAGCTGTCTGGTACTGAGTGTAACTGTCTGGTACTGAGTGTAACTGTCTGGTACTGAGTGTAACTGTCTGGTACTGAGTGTAACTGTCTGGTACTGAGTGTAACTGTCTGGTACTGAGTGTAGCTGTCTGGTACTGAGTGTAACTGTCTGGTACTGAGTGTAACTGTCTGGTACTGAGTGTAACTGTCTGGTACCGAGTGTAACTGTCTGGTACTGAGTGTAACTGTCTGGTACTGAGTGTAACTGTCTGGTACTGAGTGTAACTGTCTGGTACTGAGTGTAGCTGTCTGGTACTGAGTGTAACTGTCTGGTACTGAGTGTAACTGTCTGGTACTGAGTGTAACTGTCTGGTACTGAGTGTAGCTGTCTGGTACTGAGTGTAATTGTCTGATACTGAGTGTAACTGTCTGGTACTGAGTGTAGCTGTCTGGTACTGAGTGCAACTGTCTGGTACTGAGTGTAACTGTCTGGTACTGAGTGTAACTGTCTGGTACTGAGTGTAACTGTCTGGTACTGAGTGTAACTGTCTGGTACTGAGTGTAACTGTCTGGTACTGAGTGTAACTGTCTGGTACTGAGTGTAGCTGTCTGGTACTGAGTGTAACTGTCTGGTACTGAGTGTAGCTGTCTGGTACTGAGTGCAACTGTCTGGTACTGAGTGTAAGCTGGTACTAGAGTGTAACTGTCTGGTACTGAGTGTAACTGTCTGGTACTGAGTGAACTGTCTGGTACTGAGTGTAGCTGTCTGGTACTGAGTGTAACTGTCTGGTACTGAGTGTAGCTGTCTGGTACTGAGTGCAACTGTCTGGTACTGAGTGTAACTGTCTGGTACTGAGTGTAACTGTCTGGTACTGAGTGTAACTGTCTGGTACTGAGTGTAACTGTGTGTAGGTGAGAGGCAGCTGTCTCTCCTGAACATTCCAGCATCAGAACATCAGAAGCTTAACACCTAAAGTTACGATGGCTGAAGATACCTTGATGCTAACACTACCGTGACCGCAACAATAATAGTCACAGTACCGTGACTGTAAGAATAATAGTCACAGTACCGTGACTGCAACAATAAAAGTCACAGTACCGTGACTACAACAATAAGAGTCACAGTACCGTGACTACAACAATAAGAGTCACAGTACCGTGACTACACAAATAAGAGTCACAGTACCGTGACTACAACAATAAGAGTCACAGTACCGTGACTACAACAATAACAGTCACAGTACCGTGACTACACAATTCACCAAAAATTCGCTCTTAGGAGAGGAACTTTTGTGACGATGTTTCGGTCATGGGACCCTGGTCAGTCACTCCAAGGTCCGACGACCGAAACGTGTCCGCTAAAGATGTCCTTTCAGCCATTCAAAAGTTATAAAAGAACACTTTGATGCTAACGAATGGCTCTTGATCCAGGGAATTAGAACTACTTCTCTCCATCCTCGGATCAAACCTGATTACCTCCCATTTATTTTATAACAGACAGCAAGTGTTAGTCATTATTTACTGTATAATAGCAATTGTTACACTCGCTGTATTTTGACAGATAACAAGTGTTACAGTCACTGTATTGCATAATAGATAGTAAGTGTTACAGTCACTGTATTTTGATAGATAGTAAGTGTTACAGTCACTGTATTTTGATAGATAGTAAGTGTTACAGTCACTGTATTTTGATAGACAGTAAGTGTTACAGTCACTGTATTTTGATAGATAGTAAGTGTTACAGTCACTGTATTTTGATAGACAGTAAGTGTTACAGTCACTGTATTTTGATAGATAGTGTTACAGTCACTGTATTTTGATAGATAGTGTTACAGTCACTGTATTTTGATAGATAGTAAGTGTTACAGTCACTGTATTTTGATAGATAGTAAGTGTTACTCACTGTATTTTGATAGACAGTAAGTGTTGCAGTCACTGTATTTTGATAGATAGTAAGTGTTACAGTCACTGTATTTTGATAGACAGTAAGTGTTACAGTCACTGTATTTTGATAGACAGTAAGTGTTACAGTCACTGTATTTTGATAGTAAGTGTTACAGTCACTGTATTTTGATAGTAAGTGTTACAGTCACTGTATTTTGATAGACAGTAAGTGTTACAGTCACTGTATTGTGTAACGGATGAATCACTGAAGACACCAGATGCACAAATTTAACTACAAATAAGTAATAACAAAAAAAAGTGAATTATTCAGCTGAGGGTCAGACAACTACAGTACACAGCCGTCTCTCCCACCAAGACTCATTAAACGTTCAGAATTCAACGTTGGCTGTTGTTTTCACCCTCAGCCACCTCGCTGCCAGACGTATCGCAGCCCCCCTTCCTCCTTTTTTTATTTACGATCAAGTGTACATTCTTTTTTTTAATTATGTCACCTAATCTAAATTTAACATAATTTAAGATGAAGAAACAAGCATTTGATCAGACACGAGTAATGAGCGTCAGTAACTGGTATATTACACAGGTATATCACACTGGTATATCACACGGGTATATCATTAGTATAACTCACATGTATATCACACGGGTATATCACTGGTATATCATACAGGTATATCACACAAGTATATCGCGCAGGTATATATATACCAGCACTAACCTTGTATGAGTCATGCAAGTGAGGAAGTATGAACAATGGCCGCCCAGATGAGTGTGTAAACAAGAGCATTTGAGCTCACCAGGATGATACAACATGACGGAGAGTTGATTTAGCGGAGAGTAGCGAGGCGTGAGTCCCTCCATCTTGAGGGAAGGAGTGAGGGAGTGCGGGGGGGAAGATGGGGTAGAGCTGGGAGCGAGAGATGGGAGGGGGGTTAGTGGAGGTGGGAGGGGTTAAACAATTACTGGAAGGGGGTTAATCTTTCCGGTGTGGGTTACTGGAGCTTCCGCTCCACATATGCAGATTTCAGATGTTTCAACCCCTAGATGTTTCATTTGTGATCCCCTTCCCCTTCCTCCCAAGACGTTTCGGATGTCTAGTTTTGGACTGTCTGCTGTTTACTGTGCTGAGAGATCACACAGAAAGCTTATATCAGAGAAACAATTAACAGGTTCCGCCAGTCTTTTTCTTGCAACTGACAGATCACACACTAATTGATCAATCATCAGACCCCATGATAGTCACGGAGGGGCCGGGTTCAATTCCCGGTGGGGCAGAAACATTTCGAAGTGTTTCCTTACATACACATACACACACATATATACAACAGGCCTAGTGTCTAATTGACATGTGCCTAGGACAAAATGGTAACTACTTGTCAGATCGGAAAAAAAGTTTTCAACATCAGTGATTCTGATACTCGTAGTTGTTGTTAATTTGTTTATTCTGGAGGAAGCAGAGGGTTTCCTTCCGATGAGACAAGCCACCTGACACTTGCCTGCACTAAGCCACCTGACACTTGCCTGCACTATGCCACCTGACACTTGCCTGCACTAAGCCACCTGACACTTGCCTGCACTAAGCCACCTGACACTTGCCTGCACTAAGCCACCTGATATTTGAGTGTTCTCACTGTGAAAACGCAGAGGAGAATTTCTTGAAACCAGAAACCATGTGAAGACAAACTTCAAACACTCGACCTTTTCCGTCTTAGGAAAGACAGACAACAGAGATCTCATTCAGACTTTGAAGATACTGAATGGATTTGACACTTAAACACGGGTTACTATTTCAAGTGCTGAGTGAGTCCACGCAACACTTATTTTTTGTTTTTAATTTAAATTCCTTCGAGACAGAATCAGGATGGAAGACCTGCACATACAATAGGATATCGCTGCAATTAATGTCAGGCTAGACAAACTAAAGAAGAGACAACTATATGACATGCAGGAACTCTATGTACCTGAGAGAGAAAACCCACCCCAACCAATGAACACCACCGACTACACCATCAGCGCACCTTCCCACAGAACCCAGAGAATGACCTTCCAACAACGAGTCCGACGCGTCATTCACAAGAACATCCCACGACCAAGGATCCTGAGTGACCTCCCCGAAGAACTAGAAGAATGGATACCACCAGACCCAGTCTACGTCCAACAACAAGGATAAATGCACCCCAATCTTGGGTGACCTACTTCTATCAATCTACACCTTACAACTAACATTGTAACATTTGCAAAAATCCTACTGCAGGACACCACCTCAGAAACTGCTTGACCGACCAACTCCGGGTAGCAACCAGTCTCCATCGAGCGCCCTGCAACTACCATCTGCAGCAGCAGCATTACGACTGACATCTTGCGCAAAAAAAGGCAATTGCAAATAGTATGCATCCTTCCAACTCAGTGGCATGCTGGTGTACTGCTGGTGTACTGCTGGTGTACTGCTGGTGTACTGCTCGTACAACTGTGCGCAACTGATGGGCAGGAAGTATACCAATCTTATGAATCTTATGTATTCATGAATACCTTTGATATACCTTTGAAGAGTTTCGAGAGTATCTACTCTCGTCTGGTGCTTGCCTGGTCAACCAGGCTGTTGCTGCTGGAGGCCCGCTGCCCCACATATCCATCACAGCCTGGTTGATCTGGCACCCGATGAAGATACTTGTCCAGTTTCCTCTTGAAGGCTTCTACACTGGTTCCAGCGATGTTTCGGATATCTTCTGGTAAGATGTTGAATAGTCTGGGACCCCGGATGTTAATACAGTGCTCCCGTATTGTCCCCACCGCACCCCTGCTCCTCACTGGGTTTATTTTACACTTCTCCCATATCTCTCACTCCAGTATGTTGTTATGGCAGTGTGCAGATTTGGGACCAGGCCCTCAAGTACTTTCCAAGTATATATTATCATGTATCTCTCTCTCTCTCCGCTCCAATGAGTACATGTTCAAGACTTGAAGGCGTTCCCAATAATTTAGATGTTTCAATGGCTCAATGTGAGCCGTAAACGATCTCTGAATTTGTTCCAGCTCTGATATTTCTCCTGCCCTGAACGGGGCCGTCAGCACTGAGCAGTATTCTAAGTGAGGGAGCACTAGCGATTTGAAGAGTGTCACCATCGGCATTATTTCCCTTGTTTTGAAAGTTCTCAATACCCACCCCGTCATCTTCCTGGCTGTTGTGATCTTTGTCTTGTTATGGTCTTTAAAAGACAGATCAGCAGACATAATTATTCCCAAGTCCTTAACGTGTTCCTTTCGTTCTATGTGGTGACCCTCTTGCGTTTTGTATATAGTGTTCCTTTTGAGTTCTTCATTTTTTCCATACCTAAGCAGCTGAAACTTATCACCATTGAACGTCATGTTGTTCTCCACTGCCCACTGGAAGACCCTGCTTATGTCCTCCTGTAATTTTTCAGTGTCTTCTACCGTAGTGACTTTCATGCTTATTTTAGTGTCATCTGCAAATGATGTTTTTATCTATGTCTGCTATGAGGATGAGAAACAGCAGAGGTGCCAGGACAGTGCCTTGGGGCACTGAACTTTTGACCTCACTGATGCTGGATCTTGCCCTGTTCACTACTACTTTTTGTGTTCTGTGTGTTAGGAACTCAAATATCCATCTGCCTACCTTCCCAGTAATGCCTATGGCCCTAATTTTGTGCGCTATCACTCCATGATCGCATTTGTCAAACGCCTTTGCAAAATCTGTGTAAATCACATCTGCGTTTTGGTCGTCCTCCAATGCCTCCGTAATTCTGTCATAATGGTTCAGCAACTGTGACAGGCATGATCGTCCCGCTCTGAAGCCATGCTGGTTCGGGTTATGTTGGTTGTGCTGGTCCATGAAGTTTGTAATCTGCCGTCTCATCACTCTTTCAAAGATTTTTATGATGTGAGAAGTGAGGGCTACTGGTCTGTAGTTTTTAGCTAGTGCTCTACTACCTCCCTTATGCAAAGGAGCTATGTCTGCACTCTTTAAGGCCTCCGGTATTTCACCTAGATCTAAGCTCTTTTTCCACAGAATACTAAGGGCTCTTGCTAATGGTACTTTGCACTGCTTTATAAATAAAGTGTTCCATGAATCTGATCCAGGTGCTGAGTGAGTGGGCATGTTGTCCATTTCTTTTTCGAAATCTATGGGATTTGTACTAATGTCGGTTAGGTGGTCTGCGCGGCCTTCTGCTGGAGTGAAAAATATTTCTGCATTTTCTACCTTGCTGTCATTTAGTGGGTTGCTGAACACTGACTCATACTGTTCCTTTAGGATTTCACTCATTTCCTGTTCATCGTCAGTATACGAATCTCCTCTCAATAATGGCCCAATTCTACAGGTAGTTCTTAGCTTGGATTTTGCATAGGAATAGAAATATTTTGGGTTTCTTGCAATATCCTGTATGGCTCTTTGTTCCCTTTGTACTTCTTCTGTCAGGTATGACATCTTAAGTTTTTGCTCTAATTCAGTGATCTCTCGGTTAAGGCTATCTCTCCTCTGTTGCAACATATTTGTGTTTTTCAGCAATTCAGTAACCCGTTTTCTTCTCCTGTACCATCTCCTACGCTCTCTCTCTATATCTGATCTTCTTCTGGGTTTTCTCAATGGTACGTGCTTCATACATACCTTGTATGCTTCTGTATTCAGCTTCTCTAGGCACTGGTGGGGATTTAGGGTGCTCATGTCTGATTCCCATGATATGTCTGATAGCTCTTGGTTTATTTTTTCCCAGTCAATTCTATGGTTATTAAAATTAAACTTACTGAACATCCCGTCTCTAACATTAGTGCCGCAGTTACCTAACCCTGAGTTAATACTCGTTTGAACTTCTATGATGTTATGGTCAGAGCATATTGTTTTTGTAACTGTTATGTCTCTGATTAGTTCCTCGTTGTTTGTGAATATCAAATCCAGGGTATTTTAATTTCTAGTGGGATCAATTATCTGTTGGTTTAATGAGTACTTTTCACAAAGCCTCATTAGTTCCCTGGTATGTGCCTGTTGAGCCAGGGTGCTTCCAGGAGATATTTCTGGTATAACATTATGTTGCCTCATCTTCCATTTTACACTTATTTAAATTGCGCCAAAGTGGTTAGGACACTTACCTTTATAACCCCCACCTCCCCCCAGCCTCCCAACCCTTTCCTATATTTCCATCCTTACCCATCCTTCTTCCTTACCCATCCTTCTTCCTTACCCATCCTTCTTCCTTACCCCATCCTTCTTCCTTACCCATCCTTCTTCCTTACCCATCTTACCAAAGCTCTGGTCATACCTCATGCTCATGCTCCTTAAAAAAAAAAGTAGAATGAAGGCCTGGTCTGGGACCGAGCCCCGGGGCGATGACCCCAGGAATGAACAATTTGGCGAGCATGCACGTACCCACACACACACACACACATATATACTACTACAACAAAACAACAACAAGATATACGATAAAGCTCGTGGAACATAAAGAGTGGAACTAGCGACCAGGGAAGAGGAGGGGCCAGGAACTGTGAATCGACCCCTGCAACCACAAATAGGTGCGTACATACACACATGTCGACATGATGACTACATATAACATACTGAGAGGAACTGACACGGTGAACAGGGCCAGAATGTTTCAGAGATGGGACATAGGAACAAGAGGACACAACTAGAAGTTAACAACTCAGATGAATCATAGGGATGTTAGGAAGTATTTCTTCAGCCTCAGAGTTGCCAGGAAGTGGAATAATCTAGAGAGTGAAATAGTGGAGGCAGGATCCATACATAGCTTTAAGATGAGGTTTGATAAGCCTCTTGGAACAAAGCGAAGAGGCGGGGCCAGGAGCTAAGACTCGACCCCATAACCACAAACAGATGAGTACACACACACACACCAGTGAAGAGGCGGGGCCAGGAGCTGTGAATCGACCCCTGCAATCACAACTAGGTGAGTACACAGGGGTCAGTCCTAGGGCCTGGAGTTTACCTGGAGAGAGTTCCGGGGGTCAATGCCCCCGCGGCCCGGTCTGTGACCAGGCCTCATGGTGAATCAGAGCCTGATCAACCAGGCTGTTACTGCTGGTCGGTGCTGTTTCTGGTATATGTGAATGACATGACGGAAGGAATAGACTCAGAAGTGTCTCTGTTGTAGACGATGTCAAGGTAATGAGAATTCAGTCGGAGGAGGACCAGGCAGAACTACAAAGGGATTTGGACAGGCCACAGGCCTGGTCCAGTAAATGGCTCCTGGAGTTCAACCCCACCAAGTGCAAAGTCATGAAGATCGGGGAAGGGCAAAGAAGACCGAAGACAGAATACAGTCTAGGGGCCAAAGACTACAAACCTAAATCAAGGAAATTGATCTTGGGGTGAATATAACACCGAACACATCTCCTGAGGTACACCACACAACCAATAACTGCTGTGGCATACGGGCGACTAGCAAACCTAAGAATAGCGTTTCGACATCTCAGTAAGGAGTCGTTCAGGACTCTGTACACATTGTACATCAGGCCCATATTGGAGTATGCAGCACCAGTTTGGAACCCATACCTGACCAAGCACGTCGGGAAATTAGAGAAAGTGCAAAGGTTTGCAACAAAACTAGTCCCGAAGTTAAGGGGCATGTCCTACGAGGAGAGGTTAATGGAAATCGACCTGACGACAGTGGAGGAGAGGAGGGATAGGGGGGGACATACCTGAAGTATAACCTGGAGAGGATTTCAGGGGTCCTTTGATATACCTTTGAAGAGTTTCGAGAGTATCTACTCTCTGAGCCCGGTCATGGGCCAGGCTCGTCTGGTGCTTGCCTGGTCAACCAGGCTGTTGCTGCTGGAGGCCCCCGTGGCCCGGTCTGAGACCAGGCCTCGTGGTGGATCAGGGTCTAATCAACCAGGCTGTTACTGCTGGCCGCAAGTAAACCGACGTAAGAACCACAGCCCGGCTGATCAAGTACTGACTTTAGGTGATGTCCAGTGCCTTCTTGAAGACAGCCAGGGGTCTATTATTAATCCCCCTTATGTATGCTGGGAGGCAGTTGAACAGTCTAGGGCCCCTGACACTGTGTTGTCTCTCAGTGTACTCGTGGCGCCCCTGCTTTCATTGGGGAATGTTGCAACTCCTGCCGAGTCTTTTGCTTTCGTAGGGAGTGATTTTCGTGTGCAAGTTTAGTACTAATCCCTCTAAGATTTTCCAAGTGTATATTATCATGTATCTTTCTCGCCTGCGTTCCAGGGAATACAAATCAAGGGACATGATAACGACATATAAAATGCTGAGAGGAATCGACAAGATGTTCCAGAGATGGACACATCAACAAGGGATCACAATTGGAAGCTGAAGACTCCGATGAATAACAGGGATGTTAGGAAGTATTTCTTCAGTCACAGAGTTGTCAGGAAGTGGAAGAGTCTGGAAAGGGAGGTGGTGGAGGCAGGATCCATACATAGTTTTAAGAAGACGTATGATAAAGCTCACGGAGCAGGGAGTGACCTAGTAGCGACCAGTGAAGAGGCTGGGCCAGGAGCTATGAAGTGATCCATGCAATCACAATTAGGTGAGTACACACACACACACACACACACACACACACACACACACGTACGCACACACCGTTAATCTATTATCTGCCAGGTATAGTTCACAGGAGGTAACTGTCCAATATGAGGTGGGACTACCACTGTACCTCTTACGATCACTCGTGCGTGGCCGCTCACTTGTAAAAGGGGAAGGGAAGGGCGAGAGGGGGAGGAAGAGTGGGAGAAGGGAAAGGGAGGGAAAAAACAAAACAAGATGAGGTAAGCAAGGAAGTAAAACTGAAGGAGGAGTGTGGTACAAGGTTGCTGGTGCTGCCTGAGTGTAGACACAAGTATGAAAGAGGGATAAAGTCAGTAAGTAAATGTTCAACACTACCGTCACCCCTGTCCTCCATCCATGATGAGAACCACACCTGTCCTCCATCCATGATGAGAACCACACCTGTCCTCCATCCATGATGAGAACCACACCTGTCCTCCATCCATGATGAGAACCACACCTGTCCTCCATCCATGATGAGAACCACACCTGTCCTCCATCCATGATGAGAACCACACCTGTCCTCCATCCCTGATGAGAACCACACCTGTCCTCCATCCCTGATGAGAACCACACCTGTCCTCCATCCATGATGAGAACCACACCTGTCCTCCATCCATGATGAGAACCACACCTGTCCTCCATCCTGATGAGAACCACACCTGTCCTCCATCCATGATGAGAACCACACCTGTCCTCCATCCCTGATGAGAACCACACCTGTCCTCCATCCATGATGAGAACCACACCTGTCCTCCATCCATGATGAGAACCACACCTGTCCTCCATCCATGATGAGAACCACACCTGTCCTCCATCCATGATGAGAACCACACCTGTCCTCCATCCATGATGAGAACCACACCTGTCCTCCATCCATGATGAGAACCACACCTGTCCTCCATCCATGATGAGAACCACACCTGTCCTCCATCCATGATGAGAACCACACCTGTCCTCCATCCATGATGAGAACCACACCTGTCCTCCATCCATGATGAGAACCACACCTGTCCTCCATCCATGATGAGAACCACACCTGTCCTCCATCCATGATGAGAACCACACCTGTCCTCCATCCATGATGAGAACCACACCTGTCATCCATCCATGATGAGAACCACACCTGTCCTCCATCCATGATGAGAACCACACCTGTCCTCCATGCCTGATGAGAACCACACCTGTCCTCCATCCATGATGATAACCACACCTGTCCTCCATGCCTGATGAGAACCACACCTGTCCTCCATCCCTGATGATAACCACACCTGTCCTCCATCCATGATGAGAACCACACCTGTCCTCCATGCCTGATGAGAACCACACCTGTCCTCCATCCCTGATGATAACCACACCTGTCCTCCATCCATGATGAGAACCACACCTGTCCTCCATGCCTGATGAGAACCACACCTGTCCTCCATCCCTGATGATAACCACACCTGTCCTCCATCCATGATGAGAACCACACCTGTCCTCCATGCCTGATGAGAACCACACCTGTCCTCCATGCCTGATGAGAACCACACCTGTCCTCCATGCCTGATGAGAACCACACCTGTCCTCCATCCCTGATGAGAACCACACCTGTCATCCATCCCTAATGATAACCACACCTGTCCTCCATCCATGATGAGAACCACACCTGTCCTCCATGCCTGATGAGAACCACACCTGTCCTCCATCCCTGATGATAACCACACCTGTCCTCCATCCATGATGAGAACCACACCTGTCCTCCATGCCTGATGAGAACCACACCTGTCCTCCATGCCTGATGAGAACCACACCTGTCCTCCATGCCTGATGAGAACCACACCTGTCCTCCATCCCTGATGAGAACCACACCTGTCATCCATCCCTGATGAGAACCACACCTGTCATCCATCCCTGATGAGAACCACACCTGTCCTCCATCCCTGATAAGAACCACACCCGTCCTCCATCCCTGATAAGAACCACACCCGTCCTCCATCTCTGATAAGAACCACACCTGTTCTCCATCCCTGATGAGAACCACACCTGTCCTCCATCCCTAATAAGAACCACACCTGTCCTCCATCCCTGATGAGAACCACACCTGTCCTCCATCCCTGATGAGAACCACACCCGTCCTTCATCCCTGATGAGAACCACACCTGTCCTCCATCCCTGATGACAACCACACCTGTCCTCCATCACTGATGAGAACCACACCTGTCCTCCATCACTGATGAGAACCACACCTGTCCTCCATCCCTGATGAGAACCACACCTGTCCTCCATCCCTGATGAGAACCACACCTGTCCTCCATCCCTGATGAGAACCACACCTGTCCTCCATCCCTGATGAGAACCACACCTGTCCTCCATCCCTGATGAGAACCACACCTGTCCTCCATCCCTGATGAGAACCACACCTGTCCTCCATCCCTGATGAGAACCACACCTGTCCTCCATCCCTGATGAGAACCACACCTGTCCTCCATCCCTGATGAGAACCACACCTGTCCTCCATCCCTGATGAGAACCACACCTGTCCTCCATCCCTGATGAGAACCACACCTGTCCTCCATCCCTGATGAGAACCACAACCGTCCTTCATCCCTGATGAGAACCACACCCGTCCTTCATCCCTGATGAGAACCACACCTGTCCTCCATCCCTGATGAGAACCACACCTGTCCTCCATCCCTGATGAGAACCACACCTGTCCTCCATCCCTGATGAGAACCACACCTGTCCTCCATCCCTGATGAGAACCACACCTGTCCTCCATCCCTGATGAGAACCACACCTGTCCTCCATCCCTGATGAGAACCACACCTGTCCTCCATCCCTGATGAGAACCACACCCGTCCTTCATCCCTGATGAGAACCACACCTGTCCTCCATCCCTGATGAGAACCACACCTGTCCTCCATCCCTGATGAGAACCACACCTGTCCTCCATCCCTGATGAGAACCACACCTGTCCTCCATCCCTGATGAGAACCACACCCATCCTTCATCCCTGATGAGAACCACACCTGTCTTCCATCCCTGATGAGAACCACACCCGTCCTTCATCCCTGATGAGAACCACACCTGTCTTCCATCCCTGATGAGAACCTCTCCACACAACCACACTGCCTGAAGGTGGATAGTCACCATAGTATGACATAATACTACTTTTCAGTTTACTTGTTATATAATTATAATAATAATAATAATAATAATAATAATAATAATAATAATAATAACTAGATGTATTTTGGTCACTGTGTGATCTAAGGAGTGTCTCCGTACCTCAATGGACGTGATTGTAATAGTGCAGAGTGCGGCATAAGTCACTACTGTACTTAAATATTAGTGCTGAATATTTGAATGAAGTCAGAAGAGATATTCACAAGTCATCATTTTTGAAACTAATAACCAATTTTGTCAATAAAAATGATAAATTAGGACATACCTAGCCCAAATCTAATTAAAAACCTTTTAAAGAGATCAATATCCTAAAATACACTAGCACGTTAAGTTTGAAGCCGTTCAGAAGATGCAATATCAAGTAATCAGAATGGATTGCTTAAACCTAAAAACGCCATAACTCTGACACCACCCCTGACAACACCAGTGACACCACCAATGACACCATCACTGACACCATCACTGACACCATAACTGACACCATCACTGACACCACCACTTACAACATCACTAACACCACCACTGACACCATCACTGACACCATCACTGACACCACCACTGACAACACCACTGACAACACCACTGACAAGAGCAACATCGTGGAGCCTTGGTATAGAGGACATCACTACAACCTACTTGCTAACTCCTGGACCATCTCTTGGGCATGACCTACTTCCACTGGGGAATCCCGCCTACCAGTGGCAATACCTTCATCTGCTGCGTCTAATCTGACTCCAGTATACAAGCACCAATCTTCCTGCCTGTGCTTCAGAGTCTTCAAGACTACGGTGCTCATCACCTGCTCCTGGGCTGAGGGACTGATTACCTAGTCTTCCACTGTCTTCTGTATATATTTGCACGGTCTTCAGATTATGCCCATGTATTGCACTGATAAAGCCACTAGAGGGCGAAACATCTACAAGTAAAGACACTCAGATGTTGCACATGTGTCTAATTCATCTTGTCAGTACTGTATACCACTGATATACAACAACAATATTAAATCAGTCTAGTTAAAGATAGATTAGTCAGAGTTATATACATAAGAACATAAGAAAGAAGGAACACTGCAGCAGGCCTACTGTCCCATACGAGGCAGGTCCATGTCACTCCCCGGCTTTGACCAATGACCCGCCTAGTCAGGTCACTTCCACTTAAGGAAGGAGCACGGCATAAGATCTAGTAGCACAAGTTAGTCAGGTCCAACTCACACCCACCCACACCCACTCATGTATTTATCTAACCTATTTTTAAAACTGATTTATAACTAATAGACTAAGTTATATACACAAGTTATAAGCAGACCAGACAACCAAGACCATTTCTCTTCTAAGAAAAATGCCATGTCATTTTTTAGAGGCCGGAAGTTGCATAATTGAGTCCTGTCAAACTACTTAATGCAGCAAAGATTTTGTTTTTACTGAGTGTTATAACAAGAATACCAAATATACTCTGCTTGCCTGGCATAACTAGCGTTGATTTAAAAGCCAAGTCAACAACTCCTGGCCAAAATGCACAACATATACAATGAGAGGTGTACATCTCTCAGTGCACACTCAGTGGTGTACATTTCTCAGTACACACTTGGAGATGTACATCTCTCAGTACACACTCGGAGGTGTACATCTCTCAGTGAGGTCTTCAGTTGTGTGTACATACACCGTGAGACGCGCATCTCTGTGTACATACACCATCAGGTGTATAGCCAAGAAGTGTGTATATCTCAGCGTATATACACTGAGAGTTATCTTTAAGTCTTATCTTAGGAATATATATGTTTAGTGTTAGTATCTTGGTGGAACGCAACATGAACAACCCTGGTGGACTCACCACACCTTCAACCTAACAAGGTAATCTACACCATTCTTATCAGAGATTCGAACCGGGGATGGGGGGAGTCAGTGAACATGACAGTCCACAGTTCTAACGACAGGGCCACCACCAACTGGTGTGGGTCGCATCCTGGGGACAAAATTAACTTAATTTGCCCGAAATGCTCTGCATACCCAGGAGCTTTCTATATAGTATGTCACAGATGTTAGCTATGGTCTGTATAAGTTGTATTATGTACTTGTAGAAATAAAGATTATTATTATTATGATTATTATTATTAGGTCAACTTTACATATTTCCTTCGGTATTAACTAACTGAACATGATGTTATTCAGCGCTCAGTGAACAACAGCGAAGACTTGTTTCCTTATTTCGTGACGGAAGTATTTACAGACTAACCCCCCTACCAGCCCTCTGAGGGGACGCTGCCCCCATCGCATCAGCTGTTACAGGTGTGCCTTTGTTTACGTTGGTGGTACACGTGCGCCTCTGTTTACCCTCCAGCCCACGCACGTGGCGGCATGTATGACCTTCAACCGGAAGTCGGTATCTGGCAACGCGTTCATTCTACAACACTCAAGCAATACGAGCTCGCGCAACACATATATATATCTAGCATATGCATGCAACACACACACAACACTCACGCAACACAAAATTCAAGCAACACAATACTTGCGCAACACACGCAAACATGTATAGAACATACTTACGCAACACAACACTCACGTAACAAACATTTAAGCAACACAAGATTACGCAACACACACCAATTACTCTCACTGCAAGACAAGTACAGCATCCTGCCTCCAGGACTCCAGAGGCAAGTCTGCCTCCGTCATACACAGTATTACAAGTCAAGGTATACCTCCCAGTACATTTTGAAGGGATACCAAAAACTGTATAGCAAGCGTGCAGGTGCATTTACAACACAGGTATTGCCTTACCAAAGGCAATACCAGAACAGCTACAACACAAGGCTAAATACAACACACAACATAAGGCAACACAGACTTACAGATTAAGGCACCCAAGGATGACTTCCTCTTATTAACGGAAGTTTAAAGAGTTTCAAGAGTAGGTATGATCAGGTCTTTGAGGCCAATGACAGTTAAATCAGCCAATAATTGTTAGAAGGCAGGGCCAGGAGCTGTGACTCATGCCTGCAAATCTAACAAGGTAAGTACAACCAGGTGTGTACAAGGAAAGTACAACCAGGAGTATACAAGGTAAGTACAACCAGGTGTACACAAGGGAAGTACAAATAGGAGTATACAAGGTAAGTACAACCAGGTGTACACAAGGGAAGTACAACCAGGTGTATACAAGGTAAGTACAACCAGGTGTACACAAGGGAAATACAACCAGGTGTATACAAGGTAAGTACAACCAGGTGTACACAAGGGAAGTACAACCAGGTGTACACAAGGGAAGTACAACCAGGTGTACACAAGGGAAGTACAACCAGGTGTACA
The DNA here is from genome assembly GCA_009830355.1 of Cherax destructor. NCBI lineage: Eukaryota > Metazoa > Arthropoda > Malacostraca > Decapoda > Parastacidae > Cherax > Cherax destructor. The sequence goes on along the minus strand of WNWK01002878.1, from coordinate 44,076 downwards.
CAATTTAAGTACAACCAGGTGTGTACAAGGTAAGTACAACCAGGTGTGTACAAGGTAAGTACAACCAGGTGTACAAGGTAAGTACAACCAGGTGAACACAATGTAAGTACAACCAGGTGTGTACAAGGTAAGTACAACCAAGATGGGAGACAAAAGGCGGAGCCAGGAGCTATGAACTGACCCATGTAAAAACACCTAAGGTAAGTACAGCTAGAAACGTCAGCGAACTAGGTTATTTATGATAATCTTATTATGAAGGTTAGTCAGAAACGGCATAGGAAGCAGTAATTTTTAAACACGATGATAGAAGCGTAATGAACGAAGACACACTAAGACATACACGGTGAAGTGGGAGCTTTGTATGTCCACCTGCGAGGCTGAGGCATACACGGTGAAGTGGGAGCTGTGTGTGTCCACCTGCGAGGCTGAGACATACACGGTGAAGTGTGAGGTGTGTATGTCCACCTGCGAGGCTGAGACATACACGGTGAAGTGTGAGGTGTGTATGTCCACCTGCGAGGCTGAGACATACACTTTGAAGTGTGAGCTGTGTATGTCCACCTGCGAGGCTGAGACATACACGGTGAAGTGGGAGCTGTGTATGTCCACCTGCGAGACTGAGACATACACGGTGAAGTGTGAGGTGTGTATGTCCACCTGCGAGGCTGAGACATACACGGTGAAGTGGGAGCTGTGTATGTCCACCTGCGAGGCTGAGACATACACGGTGAAGTGTGAGCTGTGTATGTCCACCTGCGAGGCTGAGACATACACGGTGAAGTGGGAGCTGTGTATGTCCACCTGGGAGGCTGAGACATACACGGTGAAGTGGGAGCTGTGTATGTCCACCTGTGAGGCTGAGACATACACGGTGAAGTGTGAGGTGTGTATGTCCACCTGCGAGGCTGAGACATACACGGTGAAGTGTGAGGTGTGTATGTCCACCTGCGAGGCTGAGACATACACGGTGAAGTGTGAGGTGTGTATGTCCACCTGCGAGGCTGAGACATACACGGTGAAGTGTGAGGTGTGATGTCCACCTGCGAGGCTGAGACATACACGGTGAAGTGTGAGCTGTGTATATCCACCTGCGAGGCTGAGACATACACGGTGAAGTGTGAGCTGTGTATGTCCACCTGCGAGGCTGAGACATACACGGTGAAGTGTGAGCTGTGTATGTCCACCTGCGAGGCTGAGACATACACGGTGAAGTGTGAGCTGTGTATGTCCACCTGCGAGGCTGAGACATACACGGTGAAGTGTGAGGTGTGTATGTCCACCTGCGAGGCTGAGACATACACGGTGAAGTGGGAGCTGTGTGTGTCCACCTGCGAGGCTGAGACATACACGGTGAGTGGAGCTGTGTATGTCCACCTGCGAGGCTGAGACATACACGGTGAAGAGTGAGCTGTGTATGTCCACCTGCGAGACTGAGACATACACGGTGAAGTGTGAGTGTGTATGTCCACCTGCGAGACTGAGACATACACGGTGAAGGTGAGCTGTGTATTCCACCTGCGAGACTGAGACATACACGGTGAAGGTGAGCTGTGTATGTCCACCTGCGAGGCTGAGACATACACGGTGAAGTGTAGCTGTGTATGTCCACCTGCGAGACTGAGACATACACGGTGAAGTGTGAGCTGTGTATGTCCACCTGCAGACTGAGACATACACGGTGAAGGGAGCTGTGTATGTCCACCTGCGAGGCTGAGACATACACGGTGAAGGTGAGGTGTGTATGTCCACCTGGAGGCTGAGACATACACGGTGAAGTGGAGCTGTGTATGTCCACCTGCAGGCTGAGACATACACGGTGAAGTGTGAGCTGTGTATGTCCACCTGCGAGGCTGAGACATACACGGTGAAGTGTGAGCTGTGTATGTCCACCTGCGAGGCTGAGACATACACGGTGAAGTGTGAGCTGTGTATGTCCACCTGCAGGCTGAGACATACACGGTAAAGTGTGAGCTGTGTATGTCCACCTGCGAGGCTGAGACATACACGGTGAAGTGTGAGCTGTGTATGTCCACCTGGAGGCTGAGACATACACGGTGAAGTGTGAGCTGTGTATGTCCACCTGCGAGGCTGAGACATACACCTCCCACTTCAACTTATGTTTTACTGATAATTAAGACACATGTGCAACAGTTAGTTAGGTTATTGTTGGAATGTTTCGCCCACACAGTACACCTAACTTATTCAAGTGTGTCTTCATCATCAATTTGTCGGCATTTTATACAATTTTTAACACTTATGTTTTATTCTCTCTCTCTCACTCTCTCTCTCTCTCTCTCTCTCTCTCTCTCTCTCTCTCTCTCCATGGCATTCGCGTATTATATGACTTTTAAATACTTGATGAGGTTTTAAGAAAGACAGCATAGCTAGAGAACTGGACTAAGGCGTCCTGGAGAGTCTCGTATTTTAGCAGGTAAGCTGCAACTGTATTCTAAAGTGTAAACAAAGATGGTGCTGAGGTCGTCTAAAGTCTTGAGTAATCCACCAAGATGGTCCCTGGAGTGAGACAACACAAGGGCAAGCAATACTCACTCTTGTGTTTGAGTACACGAGGGGTGAGTTTACCTATACCCTGGCACCGAGGCCTCCACCCTCGACCTTCAAGGCAGGAAACTTGATGTTGATGAAGGGCTCTTGATACAGGGGAATTAGTTACTCTTCCCTTCCCTCACATCAACCTTAATTATCTCCCCTTCCTGAGGCGTTGTATGGCCCCTGCGAGTTTAGCTCTTCCCCGTGAATATATGACTAAGACCAACATCCACCATTTAAAAGTATTTAAAAAAGAGACTAAAATGATCAAAGACTAATGCAGGAAAGAGTGGAAACGGTATTTAAAAGCCAAAAATAATAAGTAAAAATAGTACAGCTTGATAATGGTTCAGAATGGACCGAAACATCATCTAGGGCTCACCTTCAACTCTTTGAAACATTACCAGAGAAAAATATGTTATCTGTGACTTGTTAAGTAAAAACAGACAACTGTCTCACCAGTAGTATAACCAGAGACAATAACACTCTCCTGGGTGACACTGGTGATAACCAGAGACAATAACACTCTCCTGGGTGACACTGGTGATAACCAGAGACAATAACACTCTCCTGGGTGACACTGGTGATAACCAGAGACAATAACACTCTCCTGGGTGACACTGGTGATAACCAGAGACAATAACACTTTCCTGGGTGACACTGGTGATAACCAGAGACAATAACACTCTCCTGGGTGACACTGGTGATAACCAGAGACAATAACACTCTCCTGGGTGACACTGGTGATAACCAGAGACAATAACACTCTCCTGGGTGACACTGGTGATAACCAGAGACAATAACACTCTGCTCAGTGAGAGACAAGGATAATCATTTAAGCACTGACAGTTCTCAAGATCTTGGCATATTCCTAACTTAATTAATCGTTTCCGGGGGTTACCGCTTCCACTGTCTGATCCCAGACCAGGCTTCCTGGAGAATCAAGGCCTGATCAACCAGGCTGTCTAACGTACGAACCACAGCCAGGCTGGTCAAGGTACCGATTTGAGGAACTTTTCTAGTTCTCTCTTGAAGACAGCCAGAGGTCTGTTGGTAATTCCCCTTATGCACTGACACTCGCTGAGTTCTCTCTTAGTGTACTCGTCACGGCCCTGCTTTTTAGTGGAGGTATTTTGCACCGTCTACCAAGTCTCTTGTTGCCAGAGTGATTTCGGTGTTCAGGTTTGGGACAAGTCCTTCCAGGATTTTCCAGGTTTAAATTATTATGTTCCTTTCTCGCCTACGTTACAAGGAATGTCGTTGAAAGGATTTCAAGCCTTTCCAGTCGTTCATGTGTTTAAGTGAGTGTATACGAGCAGTAAGATTTCTCTGCACGATGCCTTGAAGGGGGCCGTAGTATATAGCAGTATTTTAGCCTGAGGAGAACAAGTAACTTAATTAACTCTTTATCGTGGAAGGCCTCAAAAGCATCATCATCGGCTCGGCATCTCTTTTCTTGAAAGTTCTAGTGGTAATCCCACAGCTGTGCAGCCCTGCAGTACAGGGGTTGAGGGGAGGTCACACTACCGTGCCAATCGTGATCACAGTCACATCTCCGAGGTCAGTAAGGTCAAACTTCCGGTTCACGAAATGTCGCGACCCACGCCCCTCCCAAATGACACTCTCTATTGTAATTACATACACCTGAGCGACTGACACACCTGTGTCACTGCAACACCACGAATGGCACAACCCTGGAAGGAAGAACAACTAAGGAAGACATGATTACGACATATATGAAACCCAGAATAACTGACAAGACGGATAGAGAGACATTGAGATGCGACGACCAGGAACACGGCAACAAAAACTGAAGCTAAAACACAGATCATTCACAAGGATGTTAAGTAATTTTTCAATCTCAGGACGGAAGGGAAGTAGAGTGAATCGAAAGTAGATGTTATAGGGACAACCTAAATACACAGTTTTAAGATTAATTATGACATGGCTCTACAGACCACAAACCAGTAATGTCGGAAGACAAAGTATACGAGACGGGAAAAGGAGCCAAGATTCAACCCACGCAACCACAAATCGATGAGGATTCGGCAAATCGCGCAAGAGCCTCTAACAACAAAAGCTGTGTCCCTAAGGTTACACACCCCAGTATATCCCCTCATCCTCTAGCCTAAGAGAGAGAGATAAAGATACAGATTAGTGTGATAAATGGTTATTAAAACCGACAAGTTGAAGATTGAGACACTTATGCAACATACGGGAATCTTTATTTCGCCACACAGTGGCTGGTTCCACTGTGACCCCGCCTCCTCCTGCTTCCACTCACCTGACTACAGTATATAAGCCACTTCTCCGGCCATATGCTGTACTTCCTACAAGAGTGATGGACTGAACACATCGATTCCAAGCTGAGGGACTGATTACCTCAAACTCCTCCTCTCCTTACCCCTCTCTGCTTTGTACTGGACTGATGAAGCCACTGTGTGGCGAAACGTTTTCTTAATAAAAATTCCCATATGTTGCATAAGTGTCTCAATCTTCAACAGATTAGTGTTGCATGACCCCGTGGTGACGGCTCTGCAGTCTGCATGAGAGTGACAGTCACTGACACCTGTGACTCGCCAAGTCCAGGTAAACAAAGTTTAGGCTGTAGTAACGAACGTTAAAACAGGAAGGTAAAACTCAACCAAAAGAATGTACTGGTCTAGTAAGAGTGGAGTAACTATCATGACGGTATCCATCACAACGGTAACTATTACCATAACTATCAAAACGGTAACGCTAATATTAACTAACCACGAGGGTAACCATCACAACGGTAACTATCACTGGTTATACAGTAGCAACCACTGTATTTTTCATTACTCTCTCTAGATCCCTCGAAGATATGTGTACAAATACACGAAACCTCTCAGGTATTTCCTTTCTGTCATTTGTTCTCTTGGTTATGTTTTTGTCCACACATATAATCTTAATAAACAACGTTTCGGAACCCTCTGATCTCATCATCAGAGCTGAGGTGAAGACAAAGAATTTTTAGCTACAAGCAGTTCAATTAAAAAAAATACTAGGAAAATCAGTACATAGTAAGAAAAGACTAAGAAAGCGAAGAGAAGAGAATACAAAAACAATGTGAGAACAGAGCTTAAATAGAGTATAGAGCGCCTTTGTTAGTCTCAACTCCACAACTGTGACTGCAGTGTCCCAGAGAAAGGGGCTCTCACCCATACACACTCCCCAATATCCGTAAATGAGAATTTAGCTAAAAATGGTTCTTTTCTAAATTATTTGCCTAATTGTTGAGCAGCTGGAAGTGAGAGGTATCTCCTTGTACTGAGAGTGCCACTTACATCCCATACACGTACCTTGATACAGTGCCACTTACATCTCACACACGTACCATGATACAGTGTCACTAACATCCCATATACGTACCTTGATACAATACTTGTACTTAGAGTGTCACATCCAATACACGTACCTTGTTACAGAGCCACTTATATCCCATACACGTACCTTGATACAGTGCCACTTATATCCCATACACGTACCTTGATACAGTGCCACTTATATCCCATACACGTACCTTGATACAGTGCCACTTACATCCCATACACGTACCTTGATACAGTGCCACTTACATCCCATACACGTACCTTGATACAGTGCCACTTACATCCCATACACGTACCTTGATACAGTGCCACTTACATCCCATACACGTACCTTGATACAGTGCCACTTACATCACATATACGTACCTTGATACAGTGCCACTTCATCACATACAGTACCTGATCAGTGCCACTTACATCCCATACACGTACCTTGATACAGTGCCACTTACATCACATACACGTACCTTGATACAGTGTCACTTACATCACATACACGTACCTTGATACAGTGCCACTTACATCCCATACACGTACCTTGATACAGTGCCACTTACATCCCATACACGTACCTTGATACAGTGCCACTTACATCCCATACACGTACCTTGATACAGTGCCACTTACATCCCATACGTACCTTGATACAGTGCCACTTACATCCCATACACGTACCTTGATACAGTGTCACTTACATCACATACATGTACCTTGATACAGTGCCACTTACATCACATACACGTACCTTGATACAGTGCCACTTACATCCCATACACGTACCTTGATACAGTGCCACTTACATCACATACACGTACCTTGATACAGTGCCACTTACATCACATACACGTACCTTGATACAGTGCCACTTCATCACATACACGATAATGCCCTTGATCAGTGCCACTTACATCCCATACACGTACCTTGATACAGTGCCACTTACATCCCATACACGTACCTTGATACAGTGCCACTACATCCATACACGTACCTTGATACAGTGCCACTTACATCCATACACGTACCTTGATACAGTGCCACTTACATCCATACACGTACCTTGATGACAGTGCCACTTACATCACATACACGTACCTTGATACAGTGCCACTTACATCCCATACACGTACCTTGATACAGTGCCACTTACATCCCATACACGTACCTTGATACAGTGCCACTTACATCCCATACACGTACCTTGATACAGTGCCACTTACATCACATACACGTACCTTGATACAGTGCCACTTACATCCCATACACGTACCTTGATACAGTGCCACTTACATCACATACACGTACCTTGATACAGTGCCACTTATATCCCATACACGTACCTTGATACAGTGCCACTTACATCACATACACGTACCTTGATACAGTGCCACTTACATCCCATACACGTACCTTGATACAGTGCCACTTACATCACATACACGTACCTTGATACAGTGCCACTTACATCCATACACGTACCTTGATACAGTGCCACTTACATCACATACACGTACCTTGATACAGTGCCACTTACATCCCATACACGTACCTTGATACAGTGCCACTTACATCACATACACGTACCTTGATACAGTGCCACTTACATCCCATACACGTACCTTGATACAGTGCCACTTACATCACATACACGTACCTTGATACAGTGCCACTTACATCCCATACACGTACCTTGATACAGTGCCACTTACATCCATACACGTACCTTGATACAGTGCCACTTACATCACATACACGTACCTTGATACAGTGCCACTTACATCCATACACGTACCTTGATACAGTGCCACTTACATCCATACACGTACCTTGATACAGTGCCACTTACATCCCATACACGTACCTTGATACAGTGCCACTTACATCACATACACGTACCTTGATACAGTGCCACTTACATCCCATACACGTACCTTGATACAGTGCCACTTACATCACATACACGTACCTTGATACAGTGCCACTTACATCCCATACACGTACCTTGATACAGTGCCACTACATCCATACACGTACCTTGATACAGTGCCACTTACATCCCATACACGTACCTTGATACAGTGCCACTTACATCCCATACACGTACCTTGATACAGTGCCACTTACATCCCATACACGTACCTTGATACAGTGCCACTTACATCCCATACACGTACCTTGATACAGTGCCACTTACATCCCATACACGTACCTTGATACAGTGCCACTTACATCCATACACGTACCTTGATACAGTGCCACTTACATCCCATACACGTACCTTGATACAGTACCACTTCATCCCATACACGTACCTTGATACAGTGCCACTTACATCCCATACACGTACCTTGATACAGTGCCACTTACATCACATACACGTACCTTGATACAGTGCCACTTACATCACATACACGTACCTTGATACAGTGCCACTTACATCCCATACACGTACCTTGATACAGTGCCACTTACATCACATACACGTACCTTGATACAGTGCCACTTACATCCCATACACGTACCTTGATACAGTGCCACAGACGAAGCCTTGACCTTTAAGTAACGTCTGTAACGGGACGTAATTTCTTAATATAAACCTTGTAAAGCATTTGGATAAAACCTCTTAAATAATTTGTTGAAATTTTTATATAAGTAATGTTAACAAAAATGAAGAACTTTATAGCCACTTGCTTCATCAACAGCAACAACAGCTTCATCAACAGCAACAACAGCTTCATCAACAGAAACAACAGCATCTCTAGACGGCACTAACACTTTACTAAGCTGTTTATAAGTGTAAGTATCTATGTCTCTACCTGGGAAATCATTTTATTCTTATAAAGAATATATAAATCACGATTCACAAAAGATTTTATTTTATTTTTATTTTATTTTATTTAAAACGCAAAAATACATAACACATGATAACACAGAATGCACAAAGAACAAGAAAACATGGGCACATATATCTCGCCCCATATTACAAAAACACCCAGTGACGTCAAAATCAGGAACTACAATGCCACATGTTTATAAACATATTCAAGATAAACACTCCACCATATACATTTCTACACAATCAACCCTCAATACAAAATACAAACTCAAGCAAAATTTAATTGCTATGTCATGATCCATGATAAAAGTTACAATAATGACAACAAAAGCGTACAAGGATGCCCAACATCCAACATGTTATACATAATATGAATGACAATAAGAAATACCTACACAAAAGAACAAGCATAAATATATCAAATAAAAAAAGAAACCGTCATAGTAGTCCCGCTCAGGAACATAATGGTCGTACAATTATGATATTTAGAAAAACATACAAGCCAAAGCACATATATTGTACAACTTCACTAGAAAAACCGCTGTATATAAGAAACACCAACACCTAGCCCAATATGTCACATCACAGGCACAAACCCAGACGTTTATGCTGTACTCTGTATACCTCCAAAAGCATCCCCCCAGTACGTGCCACATCCGTCTACTAGAGGTTTCCTGTTCAGAACTATAAAAGTACAGGACAGGCTCACCAATCCAGGTCCCCCACAGCTCTCCACCTGCAAAGTCGAAAGCACCCCGTCGTGTCTCCCTGATATAACCCCCCATCTTGTTTCCGGAAGTCTGAAGTCGCAATCCATACCTGTGCACAGCATCCTTAGTCAAGCCGTATCCCCCCCCCCCATGTCTGCGTCTGTCCTGACTTCAACTCGCATCCTCCTAATAAAACCCAATCTCTATGCCCACCCGAGACCCATGGTATCCCCCCCATTCGCACAGACACATCACTACTTGCACACACCTAACCCCACACATCCCTGCCACCCCTCCTAAAACCAAACCTTTCCTCCGACCAGTCCCCTGTCATCGGCCGCCCGTCCCTCTCAACGCATCCAAAGACATCAACCTATAACCCGCCGAAAAAGCCCCTTCCCAACGTCTCCCATACAGCTCCTGGTTCCTACAGCGCATCCTATAAAAACGAGCTGCCAATGCCTTGATTCGAACCGCACCCTGCACCTCTCTCATACCCCAGGAAATATGTATAAAATCCAAGACTAGATACACCAAACCCCTTCGAACATCATCCTGACAGCCTCCAAAATCCAAACTCAAGGCCCTTAATAGTGATAACCCCCCTCCCACGCCCCTAACTACCCTTCCAAACCATACCCGCACTTCATCCAACCCTTCACAGAAAAATACGGAATGATACGCCGTATCCAAAGACTCACAATGAGGACACAACCCATCCCAGAAAGAAGATGACCGACACCCTCTACCCAGGGGGCCAAGGCCGGGTCACCATTTGGAGAAGACCCGGGCCGGACATACCGGCGAACGTACAAGAAGAAGAACATGCAGAAAAGCTGTTCCCGCAATGCCAAAATGTCATTCAGGAAACGGTATCCAGTTTCCCTCACCCTCGATGGCACTTTCACCTTTCGTAACCAGTACCACACCCGCTTCCAGTCATACAGTGGGAACTCCGCTTTTCCATATACTACCTCCTTGTTGTCCCCCACCCTATCGAGCTTACTCACCTTAAACTTCCCGGGGTCCCTCACAACCAACAAAACCCTTAAGATCTCCTCACATAATAAAACATCCCTACCTCTCCACCACCTCTGCACCACCCACATAACCTGATCTACCCATGCCCCACGATACCCCCACTAACCAGAAATTCCTGCTTCACATAAACACCCAATAATCTACCAACCCCCCTAGCCCCACCCTTGCCATTACTATTCCCTGATTCAACCAGTGCCTACCATAACCCCAAATAAACCTCAAGACTCTCTTCTGCAACCTTGAAACATCCTCATCAAGAAAAGGGTACACCGCACCCACGAACTACAACCTACTATATATAAGCGTATTAAAAACTATTACCCTTTGCAAAAGGGTCACCTCCCCATGTTTCCATCCCCCCAATCGTGCAAGAGCCGCATCCACAACCACCCCTGAATTAATTCTTTGTGCCAATTGCACATCCCTACTAAAAGACACTCTCCCTGCATCCTACAATAACCTGCAGCGCTGTATAACCCCTGTGGTTTAGCGCTTCTATTTGATTATAATAATAATAATAATACTAAAAGACACCCCACATATCTTTAAACTGTCTGCTAGCACCCACCCACACCTTCCCAACGCCCCCCTACCCACGTTCCCACCTTCATTAACTTTGGCTTTGCTCTATTTACTTGCATCCCCGTAGCTCTCCCAAAAACCCCCACAATCCTATCCACATCCGCTAAACCCTCCTCACTGCCCACCAGAATTGTAGTGTCATCGACGTAACCCACAATTCCGGTGGCCAACCTAGAATCCCCCACCCTTTCCCACACCCCCTCCCTTACCAACCTATAAAAAGGTCCTGAAGACATGCAAAAAGAAGCTGCGACAAGGGACATCGCTGTCGCAGCTCCCTCCCCATGCCCACAGCCTCCCCCAACTTCCCATTAACCTAGATTGGTAAAAATAATCTCCACATATTAGGTAAGTTCTAGTTACAAAGGATTATTATTAAAGTAGGTTTAAATATAATAGGTATAACTGGAGATAATTTAGTTAAGCTGTAAATGCGATCGTAATTCTTCCAGTTGAAATATTCACGAAAGAAACTAATATTTATTGCCTATTTCATAGGTGAACTACATTTAGATGCTACATTTAGATTGGTCGTGCTACGTGTGTTGCAGCTGAGTGTCACCTGGGGAATCTGGATGGAGTCTTACATAGTTTGACAACGTGGCCACCAGCACTGCAAGCTTTGACAAGTGTTGTTGTGAGGCAGAAGCTGAGATAAGAGTGGTAATGGAGGAGCTTTACTCTCCTAGGACAGCTCCTCTCAACCTGTTTTATTTTACTTGTATTATTATTTTGTGTTTCCTTCACTTGAGTTTCTTTAAATTACTATTGTGATATATTGATTTTACATATTTTGTATCTCAATTATTTGTAATTTCACCCTCTTTTTTATTTTACTTCAGAACAATATTTATCTTTAAGTTGATTAAGATATACATATATATATATATATATATATATATATATATATATATATATATATATATATATATATATATGTCCTTAGGGCTGTTTTACCAGGGACACGAGCCATTGATCCAGCCAACAGCACTCTCCTTGGTGCTCCTCTTGGGCCCAATGCCATCGATCTGGTCCTGGAAAAAAAAATCTCAGACCTCAGGACGATGGAAGGTATGATGAAAGACATCGATACACATGATGCCTTCTACCTACTCACCAGGTGCCTGTCAATCCCAAAACTTACATACTTCCTGAGATGCTCCCCAGCCTTCAACAGTCCGAAACTCAAGGAATATGACTCTCTCCTCAAGACCATGCTAGAGAGTGTATTGAATCTTTCCCTCGAAGATGGACAGTGGTTGCAAGCCTCACTTCCAGTCAGGCTTGGGGGGCTGAGAGTACGCAAATCCTCCCAGATTGCCCTACCAGCTTATTCTCTTCCATAGCATCAAATGAGCTAATAAAACAAAGTCTTCCAGACAACCTCAGTGATTCAGCAGGAATACAGGACCGTAGCTACACCAGTGCCATCACTGAATGGGAGACTCTTGCTGCTCCAACACCAAAACCTAATGAAGAACTGGCGTACAAACAGTCAAGCTGGGACGGCCCCATCACTGAAAAGATACTTGCCAATATGCTTAGGGCTGTAACATTAGACAGGGAGACTGCCCGTCTCCTAGCTGTGAGTGCACATCACTCTGAGGACTTCCTCCAAACAGTTCCCATTTCAGCCATGGGAACACGCCTCGACCCTAAGACCCTACGTATTGCAGTGGCTCTGCGCCTTGCTGCCCCTATTCACACGGAATATACGTGTATTTGCGGCGATGCGCAAGCCGACCAATATGGTCTACATGGTCTTAACCGTTCCAAAACCAAGGGCTGGCATGCAAGACACAATGAAGTCAACGACATCATAAAGAGAACCCTTGCTACAGCTGGATGCCCAGCCGAGAGAGAGCCTCGATCACTAGCAGCCAACAATGCCCACAACCCAGCAAACCGCCCCGACGGGATCACCATCTATCCTTGGAAGAATGGCAAGCTCTTAGCATGGGACTATACCTGTGTGTCGACACTGGCTGACACCTACATCCTTCACAGTGTCGGGCGACAGGGAGGAACTGCTGACCACAGGGAGGAGTACAAGATCGGCAAGTACAGGGACATAAGCCAACAGTATCAATTTGTCCCAGTGGGATCAGAGACCTTGGGATCATGGGGAAAAAATGCAAAAAGTTTCCTTAAAGAACTGGGTTCCAGACTCATCGACACTACCAGGGACCCAAGGGCAGCTACTTTCATGTTCCAGCGCCTCAGCGTAGCCATCCAGAGGGGAAATGCATGCTGCGTACTGGGCTCGCGTCCGGCTTCGGAGGAGCTGGAAGAGATTCATAATCTTTGATATATTGTATCAATGTATTCATGTTCATGTTTTGTGTTTTCTGCCAATGTATTCTGTATATTAATAAAGCACCCATATATATGGGGTCCAGAGGTGGACCCCATCCTATATTTAAAAAAAAAAAAAAAAATATATATATATATATATATATATATATATATATTATATATATATATATATATATATATATATATATATATATATATATATATATATATATATATATATATCTTACCTTGGGATACTCCAGAAGAGAAATATAAAAAGGGAAATTCCACGTATAACCACAAAGAACATTGGTGACCAGGTGGTGGTGTCAGTATTAACCTTGACAAGTGTGGTACATGATGCAGGTGTGCCAGTCACCTGCCTCAGGCCAGCTTCTTAAAGAAATCTTCCAGTGTCATGCTACTCTGGACTGGTCCTTGACTCATGATAATGTCTACGAAATGCATATCTTTGAATTACCTTCGACATATTTCTAGAGTTTTCCTATTTGCGAATCCCGGCCCTGGACCAGGCTTATCTGGTGCTTGCCTGGTCAACCAGGCTGTTGCTGCTGGAGGACCTCTGGCCCGCACATCCATCTTGTGATCATGTTAAGTTGCACATGTTTGGTATACAATAAGCACAAGATGAAGAACTAGACACATGTGCAACATCTGGGTATCTTTATTGTAGACGTTTCAATACAAATTCAAAGACGTAATTGGAAGACAGTATAACTATATACAAAAGCTGAGGTAATGAGTCCCTCAGCCTTGGAGCAGCTGAAGAGCACCGTAGTCGTGAAGAGTCTGAAGCACAGGCATCAAGATTCAAGACTGGCACTTATATAGTGGCGTCAGGTGGTGAGGGACGGGTAGCAGACGAAGACACTGCCATTGGTAGGCGAGATTTCCCAGTGGAAGTCACACCCGAGGGACGGGTCAGTAGTAGTGCAAATGCAAATGCCCTGGAATTTGCACTGATAAAGCCACTGGAGGGCGAAACGTCTACAATAAAGATACCCAGATGTTGAACACGTGTCTGATTCTTAAACATGTTAATTGTTTCGATACTCAGTGAACGTAATGGCCTATTACTTATTTGTAGCACATTAGTAAATATATACAATCATTATTATTACTGCTATTATTATTATTATGTTCATGTGGAAGCACTAAACACGAAAGAGTCATAAAGCACTAGGAAGGAAGGGATTCGAGAAGGGTATGAGCAACCAAGTTTCATGCAAGGAAGGGGCGGGCAGCTGCAATGCCTTGGATCAAAAGCTCCTGGCCGGCATCACGCTCCCATTCCCTCCAGAAGTCCGGCAATGCTTCGCCAAATTCCTACAACAACGACTTCCAGGAAGGTTTGACCCGAGGACGTGGAGCACAGGTCCAGTTCCTTGGATCAAGAGAAGGTCACCAGAGTCAAGGGTCTTGATGTACTGGCAGTGTGAAATGGACTGATTATATCGACTACAGGCTGAGGGACTGATTACCTCAAACTCCGGATCTTCACTATTCTTTCTATTGGACTGATGAAGCCAGTGCGTGGCGAAACGTTTCCGCAATACAGATACCCATGTGTTGAAAATGTGTCTAGTTTACCCGTTAAACGTGTTGCACTCTGACAGCAAGCCTGTTAAACGTGCTGCACTCTGGCAGAAACCCTGTTAAAAGTGCTGCACTCTGACAGCAAGCCTGTTAAACGTGCTGCACTCTGACAAAAAACCTGTTAAAAGTGCTGCACTCTGACAGCAAGCTTGATAAATTAGACACATGAACAACCGACGGCATACAAGACGCAGCTCAAATCAATGTGAATATTACTACACTAAAGTAAAATAAAAACATCGAGGTAAATGAACAAGTCAATCAGTGAGGGATACTTACCAGGCTGGCAGCACGACACTGATATATGAACAACAAGTTAATCAGTACAGGGATACTTACCAGGCTGGCAGCACGACACTGATATATGAACAACAAGTTAATCAGTACAGGGATACTTACCAGGCTGGCAGCACGACACTGATATATGAACAACAAGTTAATCAGTACAGGGATACTTACCAGGCTGGCCGCACGACACTGATATATGAACAACAAGTTAATCAGTACAGGGATACTTACGAGGCTGGCAGCACGACACTGATATATGAACAACAAGTTAATCAGTACAGGGATACTTACCAGGCTGGCAGCACGACACTGATATATGAACAACAAGTTAATCAGTACAGGGATACTTACCAGGCTGGCAGCACGACACTGATATATGAACAACAAGTTAATCAGTACAGGGATACTTACGAGGCTGGCAGCACGACACTGATATATGAACAACAAGTTAATCAGTACAGGGATACTTACCAGGCTGACAGCACGACACTGATACATGAACAACAAGTTAATCAGTACAGGGATACTTACCAGGCTGGCAGCACAACACTGATCATGAACAACAAGTTAATCAGTGAGGATACTTACCAGGCTGGCAGCACAACACTGATACATGACAACAAGTTAATCATGCAGGATACTTACCAGGCTGGCAGCACAACACTGATACATGAACAACAAGTTAATCAGTACAGGGATACTTACCAGGCTGGCAGCACAACACTGATACATGAACAACAAGTTAATCAGTACAGGGATACTTACCAGGCTGGCAGCACAACACTGATACATGAACAACAAGTTAATCAGTACAGGGATACTTACCAGGCTGGCAGCACAACACTGATACATGAACAACAAGTTAATCAGTACAGGGATACTTACCAGGCTGGCAGCACAACACTGATACATGAACAACAAGTTAATCAGTACAGGGATACTTACCAGGCTGGCAGCACAACACTGATACATGAACAACAAGTTAATCAGTGAGGGATACTTACCAGGCTGGCAGCACAACACTGATACATGAACAACAAGTTAATCAGTGAGGGATACTTACGAGGCTGGCAGCACAACACTGATACATGAACAACAAGTTAATCAGTGAGGGATACTTACGAGGCTGGCAGCACAACACTGATACATGAACAACAAGTTAATCAGTGAGGGATACTTACGAGGCTGGCAGCACAACACTGATACATGAACAAGTCAATCAGTGAGGGATACTTACGAGGCTGGCAGCACAACACTGATACATGAACAAGTCAATCAGTGAGGGATACTTACGAGGCTGGCAGCACAACACTGATACATGAACAACAAGTCAATCAGTGCAGGGATACTTACGAGGCTGGCAGCACAACACTGATACATGAACAACAAGTCAATCAGTGTAGGGATACTTACGAGGCTGGCAGCACAACACTGATACATGAACAACAAGTCAATCAGTGTAGGGATACTTACGAGGCTGGCAGCACAACACTGATACATGAACAACAAGTCAATCAGTGCAGGGATACTTACGAGGCTGGCAGCACAACACTTCAGGTTAGCACAATGTAAGCTCAGGCAGCCATCATAACTATCACTACACAACCTGAATCCAGACACAGTGTTCCAGGATATTTTATACAACAGTTGTGACGCATACACTATACAACAGTTATGAAGGATAAATTATACAACAATTGTGAAGGATATACTATACATCATGTGTGAAGGATACATTATACACCAGACAAAGTTGTACAGAATATTTTATACACGGGATACAGTTGTGCAGGATACAGTATACAGTACTTACTGTACCCTCACATACAGTCTACGTATGTGAAGGGTACAGTAAGTACACTAAGAGAGGACAGTAAACACGAGGGTTCAACCCTGTACAACGACCTTCAGTGTGTTCAGAAACTCTCTTGAGGCGTCCCGTAAGACTGGATCCTACAATTTACCTTTACCTTTGATGAGTTTCGTGAGTCTTTCTACTTCCGGAGCCCAGCCATGGGCCAGGCTCGTCTGGTCAACCAGGCTGTTGCTGCTGGTGGCCCGCTGCCCCACATATCCATCACATCCTGGCTGATCTGACACCCGGTGAAGATACTTGTCCAGTTTCCTCTTGAAGGCTTCTACACTTGTTCCAGCAGTGTTTCTGATATTTGGTAATCCTCTGGTTGTTTGCCCTGCAGGATTGTAAACTAACTCCAGCAGACCGGCGGATACATACTAACCACCGTCTGGTTATTATAGTAGCGATCTGCGAAGAGACGGGGCCAGGAGCTAGGACTCGACCCCTAATACCACAAATAGGTGAGTACGTGTTTAAAACTCGTCAGAACCAGACACTTGTAACCTCACGAACAGACCACAGCGAACAAATGTGATGATAATAAGCAGTGAGTGAAATCAGACAATGGAGTGGTGGGGATTCCAACCCGTGGTCAGGGAGCAGCAGCTCGTGGCCTTAGGAGTCTGGGTTGGGGAAAACTTTCAACCCACTGTGGTGCAGTGGTATGGGGCTACGAGCTGGTAATCCCCCACATCAAAGGATAGATTTTAATCACTCTAGTCAACCAACCTTGAAATACAAGTACATTCAAATACTGTCTTCAGTATTGGAATGTACAGAGACACAACTGCAGTGTTTCATCCCATGCAGCGTAATAACATCTCATGACCAATTCAGACAAACACTGATTTAAACAACAACTAAACGGTTCCTCTTTGAGCTCGACACAATGTATCACTCCCAACATGTATCAACATGTATCTACATGTATCAACATGTAGATACATATACGTACATGGAAAAAAACACTTTATAATAGTGGGTCGTGTGTTATATGTTAATGGTTGGAGGTTGGTGGCCCCGGCGGGCCGCTCGCTCCACTCAGAAATAAAACCTACAAACTCAATACACAAATAACCCGGACATAGGACAGAGAAGCTTATGACCACGTTATATACTGGCTCCCTCACCTTCGTGTGTTAGTGTGACTTGTAAATGGTACAAGTCAGACCAGAACGTCGTCATAAGAATCCCTCTCATGTGTGCGGGTTATTTGTGTATTGTTCCAGTCACGGTATTGTGCCTTTTTGCTCTTCTAAAAAGCTCAACATTTCCCCAGGAAGCCTTGACATACCTCACGTTGGCAAATATTTGCTGAGGATTACATGTATCATCGCATTCTGAAGTCCACTTGTGTTGTCTGTTGTACAACACACAGCGCTTAACATACCTTTTCGGCTCCAAAGTTGTGCATAGGAACCCATGACCTCTTTGAAAATTGCCTCTTACCTCTACCTTTAATACCTTTGATGACTTTCGAGAGTTTTCATATTTCCGGAGCCCGGCCCTGGGTCAGGCTTGTCTGGCACTTGCCTGGTTAACCTGGCTGTTGCTGCTGGCAACCAACTCACAGTGTTAAACGAGGTCTGTCTACAATTTACACTCGTCAATAACAGGAATAGTCCTTGTATTATACCTACACAGTACTTGTAACAACAGTATACCTTGTATTATGTCAGTACAGCACTTGTAACAACATTACACCTTGTATTATGTTAGTACAGCACTTGTAACAACAGTACACCTTGTATTATGTCAGTACAATACTTGTAACAACATTACAGTATCTTCAGGGTTGATGGATTGATCACATCAACTCGACCTCTCAACTACTTCTGTTGTCTCCTATTTTAGTTACCTCTGTAGGATAGGTGAGTACAAATAGAGAGCGTGTCTGTCTCGCGCCCAGCAGACGGAGGATCAAGCCTCCACAAAGTATTGCGCTGAATAACCCAAATAGGTTTAGCGCTTAACATGAATTAAAAAAAAAAAAAATAGTTACCTCTGTATTCGACTAGAGAAAACTACTTTGTCAGTAGAAATAAAGTTACCAAAGTGTTTCACTTGTGCATTATTCTTCAACTTGTCGGTATTTACATTTATGAATGAAGGTTAGGCTAAAAAAAATTACAAAGTGAAGCAGGAAATACTGGTGCATGTAGCCTCGCCTTGGTATGCTTGCCATTATTATTATAACATACTTGTGTGTGTGTGTGCGTGTGTGTGTGTGTGTGTGTGTGTGTGTGTGTGTGTGTGTGTGTGTGTGTGTGTGGTGTGTGTGTGTGTGTACACTCAGTGGCCACTTTATTAGGTACACATGTACAACTGCTCGTTAATGCAAATATCTAATCAGCCAATCACATGGCAGCACCTCAATGCATAAAAGCATGTAAACATGGTCAAGACGTTCAGACCGTGGAATGAATGTTGCAAGCCACCCCCCGGCTTGAGTGTCTCAGTTACTGCTGTGCTCCTGAGATTTGCACGCACAACAGTCTCTAGAGTTTACAGAGAGAGAGAGAGAGAGAGAGAGAGAGAGAGAGAGAGAAGAGAGAGAGAGAGAGAGAGAGAGAGAGAGAGAGAGAGAGAGACAAAACATTCAGTGAGCGGCAGTTTTATGGGGCGAATACACCTTGTTAATGAGAGAGGTCAAAGGAGAATGACCAGTCTGGTTCAAGGTGACAGGAAGGTGACAGTAACGCAAATAACCACACGTTATAACAGTGGTATGCAGAAGGGTATCTGTAAATGCACAACACGTTGAACATTGAGGTGGATGGGTTACAGCAGGAAAAGACCACACAGGTTTCCACTCCTGTCAGATAAAAAAAAGGAAACTGAGGCTGCAGTGGACACAGGTTCACCAAAACTTGACAGTTGAAGAGTGGAAAAACGTCGCCTAGTGTGACGAATCGTGATTTCTGCTGCGACATGCAGATGGTAAAGTCAGAATTTGGAGTAAACCTTTGGGAGATTCGCAACATGAATGTGCAGCCGATAAATCTGCAGCAACTGCGAGATGCTACCCAATGTTTCCAGCACCTTGTTGAATCCATGCCACCAAGAATTCAGGCTGTTCTGGGGGCAAACGGGAGCGCATACCTAACAAAGTGGCCACTCTGTAACACACACACATTATCTCTCAGTCCACAGCAAGATTCGAACCTGTACACTCTGTATCAAAGTACTGTCTACTTTGATAGAGTGTGCAGGTTCGAATTCTGCTTGGACCGAGAGATAATGCCTTTAAAATGTGTATATATATATATATATATATATATATATATATATATATATATATATATATATATATATATATATATATATATATATATATATATATATACATGTATATATAAATATGCAATAAGATCACAATAAACAGGTGATATCACACTGTGCTGTCACGCGACTGTGAAGTGTAGTGACGTGATTGTGAGGTGTTGTCTTGACCCTTTATACGCTTTCCTGTTGATGTTTTTGTCTTTTATAGTTCCTTGATAATGTGAGAAGTCACGAAAACGCTTGGAATTTTGCTATTTTTTCACAGTGGTTGTTTTGCATATATATATATATATATATATATATATATATATATATATATATATATATATATATATATATATATATATATATATATATATATATATATATATATACCTCACTCAAGTACTTAGCTACTGCAGTGTACATTACATACAAGTACCTGGCTACTGCAGTGTACATTACATACAAGTACCCAGCTACTGCAGTGTACATTACGTACAAGTACCCAGCTACTGCAGTGAACATTAC
Organism: Cherax destructor; assembly: GCA_009830355.1. Classification (NCBI taxonomy): domain Eukaryota; kingdom Metazoa; phylum Arthropoda; class Malacostraca; order Decapoda; family Parastacidae; genus Cherax; species Cherax destructor. Next base: position 23,151 of record WNWK01002878.1, on the reverse strand, counting down.
ATACAAGTACCCAGCTACTGCAGTGTACATTACGTACAAGTACCCAGCTACTGCAGTGTACATTACATACAAGTACCCAGCTACTGCAGTGTACATTACATACAAGTACCCAGCTACTGCAGTGTACATTACATACAAAGTACCCAGCTACTGCAGTGTACATTACATACAAGTACCCAGCTACTGCAGTGTACATTACGTACAAGTACCCAGCTACTGCAGTGTACATTACGTACAAGTACCCAGCTACTGCAGTGTACATTACATACAAGTACCCAGCTACTGCAGTGTACATTACGTACAAGTACCCAGCTACTGCAGTGTACATTACATACAAGTACCCTGCTAATGCAGTGTACATTACATACAAGTACCTGGCTACTGCAGTGTACATTACGTACAAGTACCCAGCTACTGCAGTGTACATTACATACAAGTACCCAGCTACTGCAGTGTACATTACGTACAAGTACCCAGCTACTGCAGTGTACATTACATACAAGTACCCAGCTACTGCAGTGTACATTACATACAAGTCCCCAGCTACTGCAGTGTACATTACATACAAGTACCAGCTACTGCAGTGTACATTACATACAAGTACCCAGCTACTGCAGTGTACATTACATACAAGTACCCAGCTACTGCAGTGTACATTACATACAAGTACCCAGCTACTGCAGTGTACATTACGTACAAGTACCCAGCTACTGCAGTGTACATTACATACAAGTACCCAGCTACTGCAGTGTACATTACATACAAGTACCCAGCTACTGCAGTGTACATTACATACAAGTACCCAGCTACTGCAGTGTACATTACATACAAGTACCCAGCTACTGCAGTGTACATTACAGTACAAGTACCCAGCTACTGCAGTGTACATTACATACAAGTACCCAGCTACTGCAGTGTACATTACATACAAGTACCCAGCTACTGCAGTGTACATTACTGACAAGTACCCAGCTACTGCAGTGTACATTACATACAAGTACCCAGCTACTGCAGTGTACATTACGTACAAGTACCAGCTACTGCAGTGTACATTACTACAAGTACCCAGCTACTGCAGTGTACATTACATACAAGTACCCAGCTACTGCAGTGTACATTACATACAAGTACCCAGCTACTGCAGTGTACATTACGTACAAGTACCCTGCTAATGCAGTATACATGGCATACAAGTGCCCAGCTACAACATTGTACACAAAACCCGTATGAGTTTAAAGACCTCAGGTTCCTAACACTGTACTCCCTGGAACCAAGACCAGTAAGATACATCACAATCTGTACCACGAAACCTCTGGAACAATTCACAAACAATACCGTGGCTGGAACAATCCACAGATAAGTCAGACCTTAAAGAGGAAACTTTAGACTATATTTCGCTCCATCCATGGATCATTAAGTCACAGCCTCAAAGTGGCTCGTAGCACCGACTTAATCACCTTCCACTCACAACCGAGGGACCCGGGCTCAATACTGGGGCGAGTGGAAATGAGAGTCGTGTTTTCTTACACCTGTTGCCTTTTTTCACATTGAAGTAAACAGGTACCGAGGTGTTAGTCTACTGTTGTAGGTGGTATAGGGAGGATATAGCTAAGTGTGTAGATGAGCCGAGGTTGTCTGGGGGATCTTAGCGTGTATAAGCCGAGGTAAGAAGGATCTTAGCCTGTATAAGCCGAGGTAAGAAGGATCTTAGCCTGTATATGAGCTGAGGCTGTATGAGGGATCTTAGCCTGTATTTGAGCTGAGGTTTGAGGGATCTTAACCTGTAAATGAGCTGAGGTATGTGGGATCTTAGCCTGTAAATGAGCCGAGGTATGAGGGATTTTAGCCTGTAAAAGAGCTGAGGTATGAGGGATCTTAACCTGTAAATGAGTCGAGGTATGAAGAATCTTAACCTGTAAATTAGCCGAGGTATGAGGGATCTTAGCCTGTAAATGAGCTGAGGTATGAGAGATTTTAGCGTGTAAATGGGCCGAGGTCTACCTACCAGGAGTCTACCTGGAGGGTGTTCCGGGGGTCAACGTCCCCGCGGCCCTGTCCTTGACCAGGCCTCCCGGTGAATCAGGGCCTTGATGAACTAGGCTGTTACTACTGGCCGCACGTAGTCCAACGTACGAACAGCCCGGCTGATCCTTCACCGACTTTAGGTGTCTATCCAACTCCCTCTTGAAGGCAGCCAGGGGTCTATGCCTGGTGGGAGGCTGGGGGTATGTTGCATCGCCTGGTAAGTCTTTGCTTTCGTAGAGAGTGATTTCTGTGTGCAGAATAGGGACAAGTCCCTCTAGAATTTTCCAGGTGTAGCTTATGATTTCTCTCTCGCCTGCGCTCCAGTGAGTATAAGTCAAGTGCTTCCAGGCGTTCCCAGTAGTTAAGGTGTTTGATGGAACTTATATATGCAGTAAAGGTTCTCTGTACATTCTCTAGATCTGCAGTTTCACCTGCCTTGAATGGAGATGTTAATGTACAGCAGTATTCCAGCCTAGAGAGAACAAATGATTTAAAAAGGATCATTGGCTTGGCATCTCTTGTTTTGAAGGTTCTCATTATTCATCTTATTATTTTCCTCACAGATGTGATAGTGACATTGTTGTGATCCTGGAAGGTGAGATCCTCTGATATTACTATTCCCAAGTCCCAAGGTATGAGGGATCTTAGCCTGTTTATGAGCCGAGGTATGAAGGATCTTAACCTGTAGCGTCAACAAAAAATGAAAAAAAAAGTTATTGAACAAGGGGTCTATGGTGCGGTCTGAGACCGGGCCGAGGGAGCGATGACCCCACTCCTTCCCCAACAACAACCCCCGCTCCCACCCAGGACCATCTACAGGTGGCTCAAGGAATGTGAAAAGAGTGAAGTGGGAAAGGAAGGGGAGAGGATAAGGGAGAGGGGAAAGGGGAGGGGTGAGGATAAGGGGAAGGGGTTGTCGATGACGTTACAGGTGTCGGTGTTTGGAGAAAGTGTAAATAATTTACAAGTCGTAGCGGTCCAGCACACTCTTGCTTGTGTATTATTAGCCTGGCTGTGGTGGTGGAAGTTGTGGTAGTAGTGGTAGTGGTAGTTGTGACAGTAATTGTGGTAGTAGTGGTAGTTGTGGTATTGGTGGTAGTGGTGGCAGTTGTAGTGGTAGTGGTGGCGGTAGTTGTGGTAGTAGTGGTGGTAGTTGTGACAGTAGTTGTGGTAGTAGTGGTAGTTGTGATATTGGTGGTAGTTTTGGTAGTAGTGGTAGTGGTGGCGGTAGTTGTGGTAGTAGTGGTGGTAGTTGTGACAGTGGTTGTGGTAGTGGTGGTAGTGGTGGTATTGGTGGTAGTGGTGGCAGTTGTGGTAGTGGTAGTAGTTGTGGTAGTGGTGGTGGTAGTTGTGGTAGTAGTGGTAATGGTAGTTGGGGTAGTGGTGGTGGTAGTTGTGGAAGTGGTGGTAGTTGTGGTAGTAGTGGTGGTGGTAGTTGTGGTAGGTGTGGTAGTGGTGGTAGTAGTTGTGGTAGTGGTGGTGGTAGCTGTGGAAGTTGTGGTAGTGGTGGTAGTAGTGGTGGTAGTAGTGGTGGTGGTAGTTGTGGTAGTGGTGGTAGTAGTTGTGGTAGTCGTGGTGGTAGTTGTGATGTTGGGTGGGTACTTTGGAGATAATGGCGGTCGTAGTGAAACACACAAGATGGTTGGTAACTGGTATATTGACAGAGTCTGCGAGGGAAAGAAACCCAGCCTACCTGTTCAGACCTAGGTCTGTCGTAGAGTCAGGGAAGATGTCTGGGGCTCCGCGCTCACGTGTGCGGGACTCGTGACGTCACAAGTAGCTAGGGATCCTATCTGAACAGGGATCATAAATATAACATAGCTGGTACTACTTACGATATACTACACAAGTATAATACATAGCGGTTCAGTACACTACTGACAGTGACAGTGGTTGTGGTAGTGGTGGTAGTAGTTGTGGTGGTGGTAGTTGTGGTAGTAGTTGTGGCAGTGGTGGTGGTAGTTGTGGTAGTAGTTGTGGCAGTGGTGGTGGTAGTTGTGGTAGTGGTAGTTGTGACAGTGGTTGTGGCAATGGTGGCAGTTGAGGTAGTGGTGGTAGTAGTTGTGGTAGTGGTGGTAGCGGTAGTGGTGATGGTGGTGGAGTGTGGAGTCATGTGGTAGGAGCGGGGCTGGTGGTGGTGGTAGTGTCAGTGATAGGAGAGGGACTGGTGGTGGTGATGGTGGTAGTGTCAGCAGTTGGAGAGGGACTAGTGGTGGTGGTGGTGGTAGGAGCGGTACTGGTGGTGGTGATGGTGGTAGTGTCAGTGGTAGGAGAGGGACTGGTGGTGGTGATGGTGGTAGTGTCAGTGGTTGGAGAGGGACTGGTGGTGGTGGTGGAAGAAGAGGGACTGGTGGTGGTGGTGGGTGGAAGGAGAGGGACTGGTGGTGGTGGAAGGAGAGGGACTGGTGGTGGTGGAAGGAGAGGGACTGGTGGTGGTGGAAGGAGAGGGACTGGTGGTGGTGGTGTAAGGAGAGGGACTGGTGGTGGTGGTGGTGGAAGGAGAGGGACTGGTGGTGGTGGTGGAAGGAGAGGGACTGGTGGTGGTGGTGGTGGAAGGAGAGGGACTGGTGGTGGTGGAAGGAGAGGGACTGGTGGTGGTGGAAGGAGAGGGACTGGTGGTGGTGGTGGAAGGAGAGGGACTGGTGGTGGTGGAAGGAAAGGGACTGGTGGTGGTGGTGGAAGGAGATGGACTGGTGGTGGTGGTGGTGGAAGGAGAGGGACTGGTGGTGGTGGTGGTGGTGGAAGAAGAGGGACTGGTGGTGGTGGTGGAAGGAGAGGGACTGATGGTGGTGGTGGAAGGAGGGGGACTGGTGGTGGTGGTGGTGGAAGGAGAGGGACTGGTGGTGGTGGTGGTGGAGAGAGACTGGTGGTAGTGGTGGTGGTGGCGGAAGGAGAGGGACTGGTGGTGGTGGTGGAAGGAGAGGGACTGGTGGTGGTGGTGGTGGAAGGAGAGGGACTGGTGGTGGTAGTAGTGGTGGTGGTAGTGGTGGTGGTAGTGGTGGTAGTGGTGGTGGTAGTGGTAGTGGTAGTGGTGGTAGTGGTGGTGGTGGTAGTGGTGGTGGAAGGAGAGGGACTGGTGGTGGTGGTGGAAGGAGAGGGACTGGTGGTGGTGGTGGAAGGAGAGGGACTGGTGGTGGTGGAAGGAGAGGGACTGGTGGTGGTGGTGGAAGGAGATGGACTGGTGGTGGTGGTGGTGGAAGGAGAGGGACTGGTGGTGGTGGTGGAAGAAGAGGGACTGGTGGTGGTGGTGGAAGGAGAGGACTGATGGTGGTGGTGGAAGGAGGGGGACTGGTGGTGGTGGTGGTGGAAGGAGAGGGACTGGTGGTGGTGGTGGTGGAGAGAGACTGGTGGTAGTGGTGGTGGTGGCGGAAGGAGAGGGACTGGTGGTGGTGGTGGAAGGAGAGGGACTGGTGGTGGTGGTGGTGGAAGGAGAGGGACTGGTGGTGGTGGTAGTGGTGGTGGTAGTGGTGGTGGTAGTGGTGGTAGTGGTGGTGGTAGTGGTAGTGGTGGTAGTGGTGGTGGTGGTAGTGGTGGTGGAAGGAGAGGGACTGGTGGTGGTGGTCGTGGTGGTGGTGGAAGGAGAGGGACTGGTGGTGGTGGTGGTGGTAGTGGTGGTGGTGGTGGAAGGAGAGGGACTGGTGGTGGTAGTGGTGGAAGTGGTGGTGGTGGTGGTGGAAGGAGAGGGACTGGTGGTGGTGGAAGGAGAGGGACTGGTGGTGGTGGTGGAAGGAGAGAGACTGGTGGTGGTGGTGGTGGAAGGAGAGAGACTGGTGGTGGTGGTGGAAGGAGAGGACTGGTGGTGGTGGAAGGAGAGGGACTGGTGGTGGTGGTAGGAAGAGGACTGGTGGTGGTGGTGGTGGAAGGAGAGAGACTGGTGGTGGTGGTGGTGGAAGGAGAGGGACTGGTGGTGGTAGAAGGAGAGGGACTGGTGGTGGTGGTGGTGGAAGAAGAGAGACTGGTGGTGGTGGTGGTGGAAGGAGAGGGACTGGTGGTGGTGGAAGGAGAGAGACTGGTGGTGGTGGTGGTGGAAGGAGAGGGACTGGTGGTGGTGGTGGAAGGAGAGAGACTGGTGGTGGTGGTGGTGGAAGGAGAGGGACTGGTGGTGGTGGTGGAAGGAGAGAGACTGGTGGTGGTGGTGGTGGAAGGAGAGAGACTGGTGGTGGTGGTGGTGGAAGGAGAGAGACTGGTGGTGGTGGTGGTGGTAGTAACGACCATCACACACAATAGCTCACTAACACGCACACTAACTTCGTGGTTCACGACAGAGCTGAGCTGAAGAACGTAGTTTGATAGACAAAAATCAAATATGAACCTGAAGTGAATGCGTCAAGTCTTTTCAGCTTTATTATGAGAGAGAAGTGAATATGCAGCTGCGTGTGACGGGAATGCAGTTCTAAACCTGAGTACATCTATAATCCATTCTTACGACACCAACGTAGTTAAGGACACTCGCAATGTAGATGGATTAACTGATGTTGGTACAAGTAGCACTGGCAGTTTGTCATATACACTGACGATGGTCAAACCAAGTGCGAAATATGCAGTCAGTCGTATGGTCACTTTCATTCTCTACTTATTGAAGGATACAGAGACAGACAGGCCTAGAGATCTCTTATGTCTGCCTAAGCCACATGTAAGATGGCACCACATACCCATCACAGCCTGACTGATCAGATACAGCTAGCAAATAGTGATCCAGTTCCATACATAAAACATGAACCCATATGTTACGTCAAGGGTACCTTACGTGGGTAAATATGACACCAGAAATTTTGAGTATACCCAACCACACTCGCCACTACATGTACCTACATACCCAACCACACTCGTCACTACATGTTCCTACATACCCAACCACACTCGTCACTACATGTACCTACATACCCAACCACACTCGCCACTACATATACCTACATACCCAACCACACTCGCCACTACATGTATCTACATACCCAACCACACTCGCCACTACATGTACCTACATACCCAACCACACTCGTCACTACATGTATCTACATACCCAACCACACTCGCCACTACATGTACCTACATACCCAACCACACTCGTCACTACATGTACCTACATACCCAACCACACTCGCCACTACATGTACCTACATACCCAACCACACTCGCCACTACATGTACCTACATACCCAACCACACTCGCCACTACATGTACCTACATACCCAACCACACTCGCCACTACATGTATCTACATACCCAACCACACTCGTCACTACATGTACCTACATACCCAACCACACTCGTCACTACATGTACCTACATACCCAACCACACTCGTCACTACATGTATCTACATATCCAACCACACTCGCCACTACATGTACCTACATACCCAACCACACTCGCCACTACATGTACCTACATACCCAACCACACTCGCCACTACATGTATCTACATACCCAACCACACTCGCCACTACATGTTCCTACATACCCAACCACACTCGTCACTACATGTACCTACATACCCAACCACACTCGTCACTACATGTATCTACATACCCAACCACACTCGCCACTACATGTTCCTACATACCCAACCACACTCGCCACTACATGTACCTACATACCCAACCACACTCGCCACTACATGTATCTACATACCCAACCACACTCGCCACTACATGTTCCTACATACCCAACCACACTCGTCACTACATGTACCTACATACCCAACCACACTCGCCACTACATGTATCTACATACCCAACCACACTCGCCACTACATGTATCTACATACCCAACCACACTCGCCACTACATGTTCCTACATACCCAACCACACTCGTCACTACATGTACCTACATACCCACCCACACTCGCCACTACATGTACCTACATACCCAACCACACTCGTTTTGTGTTTACAAACGTACAAGGTCTCAAACCAGGGAAGAACAATAAAATACAATTTATCAGTGGTCTTCTCATGGACAATAATGCAATGTTCACAGTTTTCACAGAGACTCACTTTGGCCTGTATGTTAATCACTCAAATGCACTGAGTTACTGAAGAACACTAATGATGTACTCGAAGTTCTGGCAGTCAGAATCGAAAAGTAGAACCTAGTTGTTGTGCCTGTGTGTGAACCACTGTGTACAACCTCCCAGCAGTTCAAGGAACAGTTATTAAAGATAGTGAATTATCTTCATAACTTATTAAATCCATCCTTAAATACCCTGATGCTTGGAGACTTCAATTCGAGACATCTTTAATGAAAGAATGTAGCAAGGACTGTAATTGCAGAGAGAGTTCCTGGAGCTAGATTGGAGGAAGTCCCACACAACAGAATTATTAAACCTCTGCAGTAAATTCGTCATAAGTCAGAAGATTGCTGAATCGACCACAACATAATCAGGATACAGATGTGCGTGCACAGTGGCCTGGGACAGAGAAACATGCTCAATCATGAAGGCGGTTTTAACTTCAACAAGAGCAACAATAACTGGGATCAAATAAATCGCGAACTTAGAGCGATACGCTGGGATGAAGACACGACCACCCAAGATCTAAACCAGTTCTTCGGGAGAAAGAGCTCTTTGGTGCTCGAAGTATGCCGCACACACGTACCTCTACGACAAAGAAGATGGAAACGTGAGAGAGAGAGAGAGAGAGAGAGGAGGGAGGAGGCTTTCTCTCTACAACGAAACAATGGATGAGCGATCTGCTCCAAGTCAGCAGACATTTTGAAGCACATAGGGAAAATCTTGTTAAAGAAATGGAGAACATCGAGTAAAAATTGACTGCCTCATAAAAGTCCAGGAGAGAAACAGGGAGCAAAGAGCCATAAATGATATAAGAAGAAATACCAAATCTTCTCTTATGAGAAATTTAATTAAAAAAAACACAGCCTGTATAGGGCCTTTACTTAAAGAATGAACATACACTGATGACATGAGTGAAATCAGTATTTCACTCATTTCCTTATTGTCATCAGTGTATGTTCCTTCTTTAAGTAAAGGCCCTATACAGGCTGTGGTTTTTTAAATAATTTCTCATAACAGAAGATTTGGTATTTCTTCTTATATCATTTATGGCTCTTTGCTCCCTGTTTCTCTCCTGGACTTTATATGAGGCAGTCAATTTTTACTCGATGTTCTCCATTCTTTAACAAGAATTTCCCTACGTGCTTCAGAAAGTCTGCTGCCTTGGAGCAGATCGGTCATCCACTGCCAACATCACAACTTCCAATGGAGTCCCTCTCCTTAGCTGACTTTGAAGAAGCCAACGACAGCATGCCCATGCATTCTGCTCTAGGCCCAGACTCATAGCGTTCCATATTCATCAAAATTTGTAAGAAATCATTATTTCTGGCCTTTAGTATTTTATGGAGAATGAGCATGGGCACAGGTGTCATCTCAATGATATTGCCCCACTTCACAAAGGAGGCAGTAAAGCAATTCAGTAAACCTATAGACCAATAGCCCTAACTTCACACATCATCAAAATCTTTGAACGGGTCGAAAAAAAAGAAAGATTGCCAATAACAGATTCATAGCAATTGCATAATTCAGGGCAGCATGGGTGTATGAGAGGTCGCTCCTGCTTCACAACTTCTAGATTATTACGATGGAGTCCTGGATGCTCTGGAAGACAAGATAATGCTGAAGTAGTGTCAAGTGATTTTGTGAAAGCATTCGACAAGTGTGACTATGGTGTGATTGTGCACAAAAAAAATGAATAACTGGAAAAGTAGGCAGATGGATATCTGCCTACTTTTCCAGTTCTTAACAATTAGAACCCAGAAAGTAGTCGTAAAAAGTGTGAAGTCAGAGGCAGCCATAATGAAAAGATGTTTCTCAGGTCTCAGTACTCGTCCCACTTGTTTCTCAATCTCATATCCGACATTAACAAGGACACAAATCATAGCTCTGCAACATCCTTTGCTGATGACACCAGAATCTCTAAGAGAGTGGCGTCCGTTTAAGCCACGGCGAATCTTAAGGCGGATATTAATCAAGTCTTCCAGTGAACCTCAGACAACAATATGATGTTTAACAAGGACATGTTTAAATTGTTCCGCTATGGAAGAATGGAGGAAATAAAGACTAACGGAGTACAGGACAAACTCAAATCATTCAACAGAGTGAAAGTCCCATTTGCGAGACTTAGGAATAATGATGTCGAAAGACCTTACATTCAAGGATCACAACAATTTTGCCACTGCTACAGCAAGGGAAGCGATAGGCTGGATAACTAGAATTTTCAAGATGCTGAGCTAATAATGATACTTTTTAAATCACTTGTTCTCTCCAGGCTAGAATACTGCTGTATACAAACGGCCTCCTTCAAGGCAGGCGAGATTGTTGAGCTGGAAAAAAATAGAGAGAACTTTCACTGCTCGTATACGTTCAATCAAGCACGTAAAGTACTGGAAATGCTTCAAGTCTCTTCAGCTGTATTTCTTGGAACGTAGGCGAGAAAGGTACATAATAATTTACGCCTGGAAAATCCTGAAGAGACTGATCCCAAACCTGAACACCGAAATCACTCTGTATGGCAGACAGTGCAAAATATCTCCACTAAAAACGAAGGGGAGCGACGAGTACACTGAGAGAGAACTTAGTGTCAGAAGTCCTCCTCCCTGCATAAAGGGAATTACCAACAAACATCTGGCTGTCTTCAAAAGAGAACTGGGAAAGGTCCAGAAATCAGTGCCTGACCAGCCGGGCTGTAGTTTATACGTTGGGCTGCGTGCGGCCAGCAGTAACAGCCAGGCTAATCAGGCATTGATCCTCCAGGAGACCTGGTCTGGAACCGAACACCTGGGATGATGACTCCCGGTTAACCAAATCTCAGTACTAAACACAGTTAACACAATCGTCACTACATATAACACACAGTTACCACAATCGTCACTACATATAACTACACAGTTAACCACAATCGTCACTACATATAACTACACAGTTAACCACAATCGTCACTACATATAACTACACAGTTAACCACAATCGTCACTACATATAACTACACAGTTAACCACAATCGTCACTACATATAACTACACAGTTAACAACAATCGTCACTACATATAACTACACAGTTAACCACAATCGTCACTACATATAACTACACAGTTAACCACAATCGTCACTACATATAACAACACAGTTAACCACAATCGTCACTACATATAACTACACAGTTAACCACAATCGTCACTACATATAACAACACAGTTAACCACAATCGTCACTACATATAACTACACAGTTACCACAATCGTCACTACATATAACACACAGTTAACACAATCGTCACTACATATAACTACACATTTAAACCACAATCGTCACTACATATAACAACACAGTTAACCACAATCGTCACTACATATAACTACACAGTTAACCACAATCGTCACTACATATAACTACACAGTTAACCACAATCGTCACTACATATAACTACACAGTTAACCACAATCGTCACTACATATAACTACCCAGTTAACACATCGTCACTACTATAACTACCAGTTAACACAATCGTCACTACATATAACTACACAGTTAACCACATCGTCACTACATATAACTACGTAACCACAATCGTCATACATATAACTACACGTTAACACAATCGTCACTACATATAACTACACAGTTAACCACAATCGTCACTACATATAACTACACAGTTAACCACAATCGTCACTACATATAACTACACAGTTAACCACAATCGTCACTACATATAACTACACAGTTAACCACAGTTTGTACATACCTAACTACAACTGTCATTCACCCCAAGCAGTCAGGCCACTTAACCTTTCTTAACTTTCTTCGTGTTGACCCACAACCTATTCACTGTTCTATCCTACCCCAGTTCTTCCTCTCCCCATTCTTGGCATCCCTGTTTGTCCTACCCTACTCCAGTTCGTTCCCCCGTCCTCACTCTTGCCATCAGTCTTATGTTCTATCCTACAATAAGTGTAAAGGGACCACGACTCTTCAACACCCTCCCTTCATGCATAGGGGGATTACTAAAAAAAACCATGGCTGTCTTCAAGTGGGAACTCGACAGGTTTTTTGAAGTCAGTGCCTGATCAGCCGGGTTGTGGTGCATACGCGAGGCTGCGGACGGTGGACACCAACAGCCTGATCGATCAGGCTAGCAACCAAGAGTCCTGGTCTAGGACCGGGCCGCGGGGGTGGTGACCTCTGGCAGCGACTCCAGGTAACACCAGTCCTTCTACTCACCATTCCTACCATTTATCTTAAAGCCTAAAAAAAAAAAATTTGACCAAATATCCGAAATTTTCTTATAAGAGATTAAAGAATGAGAAACTTCTTAATTACCTTCTTAAGGAAAGATTAATATGTCATTAAGTCAATTACAACTCCTGTATGTTTTTTGCAGTATTTAGAGCTTAGAAAAACTACAATTAATTAGATAGAGAAAGAAGACTAGCAAGAGGGAGGTAATATGACCAGAGATGAGCTGCTGCCACAATAATTAATAAATAAGGAGATAATGTTGATAATTATGGTGATAATTACCATATTAATATATCGAGAGAAGGGATGCCCTGTGCTGAGAGAGAGAGAGAGAGAGAGAGAGAGAGAGAGAGCCAGACGTGTTATCAGGCCACGCCCCCCGCCCCTAGCAACCATGATAACATTCAATACCTTCCCAACATACACACCATCACATTACCTTCCCAACATATACACCATCACATTACCTTCCCAACATATACACCATCACATTACCTTCCCAACATACACACCATCACATTACCTACCCAACATATACACCATCACATTACCTTCCCAACATACACACCATCACATTACCTTCCCAACATATACACCATCACATTACCTACCCAACATATACACCATCACATCACCTACCCAACATATACACCATCACATCACCTACCCAACATATACACCATCACATTACCTTCCCAACATACACACCATCACATTACCTTCCCAACATATACACCATCACATTACCTTCCCAACATACACACCATCACATTACCTTCCCAACATATACACCATCACATTACCTTCCCAACATACACACCATCACATTACCTTCCCAACATACACACCATCACATTACCTTCCCAACATGTACATCATCACATTACCTTCCCAACATACACACCATCACATTACCTACCCAACATACACACCATCACATTACCTTCCCAACATACACACCATCACATTACCTTCCCAACATACACACCATCACATTACCTTCCCAACATATACACCATCACATTACCTACCCAACATACACACCATCACATCACCTACCCAACATATACACCATCACATTACCTTCCCAACATACACACCATCACATTACCTTCCCAACATACACATCATCACATTACCTACCCAACATATACACCATCACATTACCTACCCAACATATACACCATCACATTACCTTCCCAACATACACACCATCACATTACCTTCCCAACATACACACCATCACATTACCTTCCCAACATACACACCATCACATTACCTTCCCAACATACACACCATCACATTACCTACCCAACATATACACCATCACATTACCTACCCAACATATACACCATCACATTACCTTCCCAACATACACACCATCACATTACCTTCCCAACATACACACCATCACATTACCTACCCAACATATACACCATCACATTACCTTCCCAACATACACACATCACATTACCTTCCCAACATATACACCATCACATTACCTACCCAACATATACACCATCATCACCTACCCAACATATACACCATCACATTACCTTCCCAACATACACACCATCACATTACCTTCCCAACATATACACCATCACATTACCTACCCAACATATACACCATCACATTACCTACCCAACATATACACCATCACATTACCTTCCCAACATACACACCATCACATTACCTTCCCAACATACACACCATCACATTACCTTCCCAACATACACACCATCACATTACCTACCCAACATATACACCATCACATCACCTTCCCAACATACACACCATCACATTACCTACCCAACATATACACCATCACATAACCTTCCCAACATACACACCATCACATTACCTTCCCAACATATACACCATCACATTACCTACCCAACATATACACCATCACATTACCTACCCAACATATACACCATCACATTACCTTCCCAACATACACACCATCACATTACCTTCCCAACATACACACCATCACATTACCTACCCAACATATACACCATCACATCACCTTCCCAACATACACACCATCACATTACCTTCCCAACATACACATCACATCAAGTCATGGTGGATCACACATAAAATGCGAGCAAAAAAGAGTTACTGGGAAAGTAGTCACATTTTTTTTTATTTCGTAACAAATGTGAAGTAAAGAACAATAATGAACAAAGTATAATCCGAGGCTGCTACAGTGAGGTGTTCTTCAGGGCACAGTACTCTCTCTTCTCTTATTCATTATTATACCCGAGACAGAGACGTAATTCGTAGCAGTATTTCATCATAAATCGAAGACTAAACTAGAATTTGTATGAGTGACATGCATGGAAGACACCGTGACTCTCCCAGCTGATATAGTCTTCCAGCGGGAAACACAAAATAATGTGAAGTTCAACCAGGACAAATTTCAGTTACTTCGCTATAGGAAAAAAATTAATTAAAACCTGGAAGGAAATGCAAAAACTTTGAACTAGCAGAACTACTCAAAAATGGAAAAGAAAAGTGAGAGAAACTTGAGTCTTAATGTTAGAAGTTCTCATATTCAAGGATCACAGCTACTTTAGATGCAATGAAACTAATATACTAGATAACTAGAATCTCCAGAACAATAGATGTCAAGCCCATGATGATACACTTTAAGTCACTTGTGCTCTGCACTGGAATATTACTGCACTCTAACAGTCACTTTTAAGGTAGGCGAATTCGTAGGATTGGAGATTGTACAGAAAATTTCCAGTATAAATTCAATCCACCACCATATTATTGGTAACAATTGAGATGCCCTGAACTGTGCTCCCTGGAAAATAGGCGAGAAAGATACATAACAATATATACGTGGAAAAATCTTATGGGAGTGGTACCAAATCTGCACGCCGAAATTACTCTCAACGAGAGCAAGAGGCTAACACTAATAGTTTGGTTGACCAGGCCATCAAGCAGGTGGTCTGCTCTGGGACCGCGCTGCGAGGCGATGACCCTCGCAATAGTCTTCAGGTAACCTTCAGGAACCCATGTACCTTAGAGCGTTCCTATCTACCCGTCCGTTGCTGAAGTTGTTAGATAGAACTGGCAGCCAGTTGGTACATGTTATTGTGTCGGAGGAATGACACCAGCTGGTCACCAGCTGTCAACAACACCTGCTGGTGAACCCCAGCTGGTCACCAGCTGTCAACAACACCTGCTGGTGAACCCCAGTTGGTCACCAGGCGTCAACACCTGCTGGTGAACCCCAGCTGGTTACCAGGTGTCAATAACACCTGTAAGTGAACCCCAGCTGGTCACCAGGTGTCAACAACACCTGTTAGTGAATCCCAGTTGGTTATCAGGTGTTAACAACACCTGCTGGTGAGCCCCAGCTGGTCACCAGGTGTCACCAACACCTGCTGGTGAACCCCAGCTGGTTACCAGATGTCAACAACACCTGTTAGTGAACCCCAGCTGGTCACCAGGTATCAACAACGCCTGCTGGTGAACCCCAGCTGGTCACCAGGTGTCACCAACACCTGCTGGTGAATCCCAGCTGGTTACCATGTGTCAACAACACCTGTTAGTGAACCCCAGCTGGTCACCAGGTGTCAACAACGCCTGCTGGTGAACCCCAGCTGGTCACCAGGTGTCACCAACACCTGCTGGTGAACCCCAGCTGGTCACCAGGTGTCAACAACGCCTGCTGGTGAACCCAGCTCGTTACAGGTGTCACCAACACCTGCTGAACCCTACATGGTTACCAGGTGTCACAACACCTGTTAGTGAACCCCACCTGGTCACCAGGTGTCACAACACTTGCTGGTGAACCCTAGCTGGTTACCAGGTGCACACCTCAACACTAGTCTGGTCAGTGCTGTAGCACCTCCGTAATTTACTGGGGTTGTCGGCTGGTTCACGAAATACAACTCCAGGGACTTGGCAACCCTCCCTGACCCTCACCTCATCCCTCCCGAAGCCCATCTATGACTACCTCCTTCCCCCACTATGACCTTTGGTGACCTGTGCCCCTGTGGTACGGTTGCGAGTATGCCCCTGGGTCATGACTACCTTCATAACCCGGGCTGCTACACCTGTGGTCTCCTACTCACTACCTGACACAAGAAATAACATAACTCGCAGGTCTGCCGATACAGTGAAAATCTTACAAACGCCCCGCAGCATAGTGACCATCAAACCTCACAAGAAAACGTGGATAAATTTAGTTTATTGTGCGTCCCGTATCCGTCTTGTGGACGTGGCGGCTCACTGACTGTAAAATCTATATCCATCCTCCGAACACTGTGCATGGGCACAACAACCTTAAAACTAGACCGCAGAAAAGTTAGCCAGAGTACTCCTGGATACATTTACACCAGTGTAATCTGTATAACTGTACTTCTTATGTTAGAGAATGTACACAACACACAGGTTCATGTATCTATATCTCTGTATTCCTCAGTGAGAGGAAAGTTAATACATAAGGTGCAAGAAATTAAGTAATGTGTAAGATCTAAAGCTTTCCAAGACAATGATTTCGGGAAACAAACTGACATGTAGCATCACTGAACACACTGCCAGGACATGTGAGGCGTGTTAGATAGCAGTGGGTGGAGACGAATGGTTTTGAGCTGTTGGAGTGAGAGCAGGAAATATTTTGTGAAGGGATTCAGGGAAACTGGTTAGCCGGACCTCGAGTCCTAGAGGTGGGAAGTATAACCTTATACTTTGAAGGAGGGGTTTGGGGTATTTCCTGTTTGGAGGACATCTGAACTGTCGTATCTGCCGCCTCTACAAAGACAGTGATTGTGGTGAATGATGGTGAAAGTGTTTCTTTTGGGTCACCTTGCCTGGGTGGGAGACGGCCAGCGTGTGTGTGTGTATCATATACTATATTGTATATTTAAAAAGAATCACTAAACCCGTAGGGGGTTATACAGAGCCGGGGAATGGACGACGATAATCAGATTTGATCCAAGGAAGGGAGGACAGCTTCAGTTCCTTGAAACCAGAGCCACTTCCTAAGATTCAAAGAAACTTCCCTTTTCCTTACTTTCCCAATTCCATTTCTGCTGAATGGGACAGGTCATCCTGACAGATGGTAATTACCAAGTGATAGTAACTGCAGCTCTACTGTTGAACTTTTTATTGGAATACTGGACGATATCCTCATTGTCTTATCTGAAGTCTGCCACCCCAGGCTGACACTGCTGAAGTCTGCCACCTCAGGCTGACACTGCTGAAGTCTGCCACTCAGGCTGACACTGCTGAAGTCTACCAGCTCAGGCTAACACTGCTGAAGTCTACCAGCTCAGGCTAACACTACTGAGTCTACCAGCTCAGGCTAACACTACTGAAGTCTACCAGCTCAGGCTAACACTACTGAAGTCTACCAGCTCAGGCTAACACTACTGAAGTCTACCAGCTCAGGCTAACACTACTGAAGTCTACAGCTCAGGCTAACACTACTAAAGTCTGCACTCAGGCTAACACTACTGAAGTCTACCAGCTCAGGCTAACACTACTGAATCTGCCAGCTCAGGCTAACACTACTGGTCTACCAGCTCAGGCTAACACTACTGAAGTCTACCAGCTCAGGCTCTATTGAAGTCTGCCAGCTCAGGCTAACACTACTGAAGTCTGCCAGCTCAGGCTAACACTACTGAAGTCTGCCAGCTCAGGCTAACACTACTGAAGTCTGCCAGCTCAGGCTAACACTACTGAAGTCTGCCAGCTCAGGCTAACACTACTGAAGTCTGCCAGCTCAGGCTAACACTACTGAATCTACCAGCTCAGCAACACTACTGAAGTCTGCCAGCTCAGGCTAACAATACTAAGTCTGCCAGCTCAGGCTAACACTACTGAAGTCTACCAGCTCAGGCTAATACTACTGAAGTCTACCAGCTCAGGCTAACACTACTGAAGTCTGCCAGCTCAGGCTAACACTACTGAAGTCTGCCAGCTCAGGCTAACACTACTGAAGTCTACCAGTTCAGGCTAACTCTACTGAAGTCTACCAGCTCAGGCTAACACTACTAAAGTCTGCCAGCTCAGACTAACACTACTGAAGTCTGCCAGCTCAGGCTAACACTACTGAAGTCTGCCAGCTCAGGCTAACACTACTGAAGTCTGCCAGCCAGGCTAACACTATAGAAGTCTGCCAGCTCAGGCTAACCTACTGAAGTCTACCAGCTCAGGCTAACACTACTGAAGTCTGCCAGCTCAGGCTAACACTACTGGTCTACCAGCTCGGCTAACACTACTGAATCTACCAGCTCAGGCAAACACTATTGAAGTCTGCCAGCCGGGCTAACACTACTGAAGTCTGCCAGCTCAGGCTAACACTACTGAAGTCCCCAGCTCGGCCCCCAACACTCAAAGTCTGCCAGCTCAGGCTAAACTACTGAAGTCTGCCAGCTCAGGCTCCTCTGAATCTGCCAGCCAGCTAACACTACTGAACCCCAAAAGCTCGGCCCCAAAACCCCCAATTTTGCCAGTGGCCAATACAAAAATCTGCCAGCTCAGGCTAACACTATTTGAAGCTCCACTCGGGCTAATATTTGAAGTTACCAGCTCGGGCAACACTACTGTCTGCCAGCTCAGGCTAACACTACAAAAGTCTGCCAGCTCAGGCTAACACTAAAGTTACCAGTTCGGTTTTTTTCCAAAAGTCTCCAGCCAGGCTAACACTAAAAAAAGCGCCACCCCCAGACTAACACTACTGAATCTGCCAGCTCAGGCTAATCTGAAGTCTGCCAGCTCAGGCTAACACTACTGAAGTCCCCCCAGCTCAGGCTAACACTACTGAAGTCTGCCAGCTCAGGTAACACTACTGAAGTCTCCAGCTCAGACTCCCCAATTTGAGCATCATCCTGCGTGATAGAAATATCACAAAAAAAAACATAGCTACAGCTATGTCTTGTTCCCCCGTGTATTGTAAAACTATCATATAGAAAAGTATAGCAGCACCCCCCTTTCCGCTATACTTTAAGTGTAGGGATGGGTGATGATGATGATGATGATGATGATAAATAATAATAATAATAATAATAATAATAATTGTTTTTCTACAAGTACGTGTACAAGGTTACAGGCCTAGCTGACATCAATGACATACTACTATATAAAAACCCCCCTTGTTATGCTGAGCTTTGGGGAAAATTTTTAGGTAATTTTGTCCCCAGGGGGGACCCCCCACCCCAACAACACCCAGGTATATTTTACTGAAGGGGGAACATGGCAGTAGGTGTCTTAAGAAACACGTCCTTAGTTTCCACCTACCGAGGGGCGAACTACGGACTTCACGGGTGTGAGCTGAGTGCGCTAGCATCGAGCACAAAAAAGGGTGGTTGAATTGGGTGGACCTAGGGGGGGACCCTACCATGTTATGTTGGGGAGAGGGTGTGATGGGGGGGGCAAATGGGAAGGGGGGAGGTAGGCAAAGGTTTGGGGCGGGAAAAGGATGTGTGGGAGGGAGGGGGGAAAAAGGGGGGGGGAAAGGTGTTGGGGAGGGGGGGAAAAGGGGGGTGGGGAAAAAAGGGGAAGGGGAAAAAGGAAAGGAAGGAAAGAAGAGAAAGGAGAAGGGGGGAGAAGAGAGAGAGGCAGACAGACAGACGAGAGGGTTTTGGGGGTTTGTAGGGAAAGGGGTAAGAAAGTGGGGGGAAAGGGGGGGAGAGCCTGCAGGTTATTTCTGTGTTGGGGGATGGCAGCTGTTGGGGAACATGACCCCTCCCTACCCGGTGGGGGCATAAAACAGTCTACCCCCCACAAAGGCCTACTGGGCTTCCTAAGAACTCCTACTCAATAAAAACGGAGGCCACTGGGCTAGACACTTCGTATTAATTGCAGAGGGGCCACGGCCAACCGCGTACCACACTGTACTGCAGAGGGGGCCCCCCCGGCCTTGCTGACACCCGGCCATAACTTTTCCCGTAAATGTTTGTCTAACCTTTTTTAAAAAATTACCTCAAGAATCTTTCATGACGACACTGCTTTCCGCCACCCGCCGCTGTGCCCGTCGCCCACAACGGCACTACAGATTAGATTCCTGGGGTAGGAGACATATGGGGGTTTTTAACCCCCTGCTTATATGCCCCCCTGCTCATGTGTCCCACCTATGTGTCCCCATGTTCTTTCCCCCTGCTCATGTGTACCCACTGTTCATGTGTCCCCCCGTCATGTGTCCCACTGTTCATTTTACCCACGCCATGTCCCCCCCGGGGGCCCTGTTAAATCTGTGTACCCCTGTTCATTTCCCCTGCCGGCCCCCCCCTTTTTATGTGCCCCCCCTTTTGTTGGGGAAGTAAGATACATAAAGACTTTATAAGAAAGACGATAAAGCCAGTGTTGCAGCTTTATCATCAATACAACAGATGAACACATAGGTATTTCATAAAGGGATATCTTCAGTAACTTTTTAGCTAACAAATATTTACCATAACTTACTTGCACTAGTTGACGTTAAAGATTTTCAAACACAGTTGGATTTTATGTAAACCCCCTACACAGTAGACTTCTTCAGTCAAATACTTTTTTTTCAACTGAGGGACGTTCATCATTTAACACTATACTTGCCTCGTATTGATGAAGAAGCCTACATGAGGCGAAACTTTAAAAACTAGCCAACCCCCGCAATCACAATTTTGTCTGCTTTTAAAAAATTTTCAACAATTTCACTAGTGGCCCCGGTTGTGACCTCATCCAAACCCTACCCTCACCTGCGTATAAAGCCTCTGGTCTACTGTTCTGTTTTAGCAACAACCCGAATTTTAAACCTCCCCCCTTTAGGGGGCACGGCATCTGGGGTAGTAACAAGCTAGTGGACCAACTAACCCACTCTGTTTTTTCAACCCCTTTTTAATATTGTGAAATAATTTTTAAACCCCCCGGTGAGTGTGTACTCAGGCTGGGGTTGTGTACTTTGGCCCGGAATGTGTGCTGGGGGAGGGGTTTGTACTCAGGCTGAGGTTTTGTACTGGGGGGAGGTTTTAATCAGGGGGAGGTTGTGACTCAGGCTGAGGTTTTTTACTTAGGTGGGGGTTGTGTACTCAGGCTGGGGTTGTGTACTCAGGCTGGGGTTGTGTACTCAGGCTGGGGTTGTGTCTCCCGGCTGGGGGTTTCTCAGGCTGGGGGGGTTCCAGGCTGGGGTTTGTCCAGGGGGGTACTCAGGCTGGGGGTTACTGGGGGTGGGGTTGTTCTAGGCTGGGGTTGTGACTGGTGGGTTGTGAAATCCCCGGCTGAGGTTGTGTACTGGCTGAGGTTGACCCAGGCTGGGGTTGTGTACTCAGGCTGGGGTTTTTACTCAGGCTGGGGGTTTTGTACTCAGGCTGGGGTTGTGTACTCAGGCTGGGGTTGTGTCCAGGCTGGGTTGTGTACTCAGGCTGAGGTTGTGCCAGGCTGAGGTTTTCAGGTGGGGTTGTGTACTCAGGTGGGGTTGTGTACTGGCTGAGGTTTTGTTTAGGCTGGGGTTGTGTACTCAGGCTGGGGTTGTGTACTCAGGCTGGGGTTGTTCCCGGCTGAGGTTGTGTACCGGGTGAGGATGTGTAATCAGGCTGGGGTTGTGTACTCAGGCTGGGGTTGTGTACTCAGGGTGAGGTTGTGTGCCAGGCTGGGGTTGTGTACTCAGGTGGGGTTGTCTCAGGCTGAGGTTGTGCCCCGGGCTGGGGTTTTTATCAGGCTGGGGTTGTGTACTCAGGCTGGGTTTTACTCGGGGTGAGGTGGTAATCAGGCTGGGGTTGTGTACTCAGGCTGGGTTGTGTACTCGGGGTGGGGTTTTGACCAGGCTGGGGGTTTTTACTCGGGGTGAGGTGTGAATAGGCTGGGGGTTTTGTACTCGGTGGGTTGTGTACTCCCGGGGTGGGTTGTGTACTCGGGGTGGGTGGGCTCGGGGGTGAGGTTGTGTTCGGCTGGGGTTGGGGCTGGCGGTTTTGCTCAGGCTGGGTTTTGTACTCAGGCTGGGGTTGTGTACCAGGCTGGGGTTGTGTTCAGGGTGGGGTTTTGCTCAGGCGGGGGTTGTACCAGGCTGGGGTTGTGACTCAGGCTGGGGTTGTGTACTCAGGCTGGGGTTTTGTATCAGGCTGGGGTTGTGACTCGGGGTGGGTTGTGTACTCAGGCGAGGTTGTTATCAGGGGGGGTTGTTCCAGGCTGGGGTTGTGTACTAGGCTGGGGGTTTTGACTCAGGCTGAGGTTTTACCAGGCTGAGGTTTTATTTTTGGCGGGGGTTTTGAAAAGGGTGGGTTGTGTACTCAGGTGGGGGGGTACTAGGCTGGGTTTCTCAGGCTGGGGTTGTGTACCAGGCTGGTCAAGATACCCAAACTCAGCACTTTAAAACCGGGATTTATTCATGTATTGTTTTTCATCTCAGTGATCAACTCAAAATGTATTTCATCCTCACCTTTACAACCCCCCAATTTTTTCAAAGAGGGTCGTTTGGGTTCGATGTGGCTGGTTTTTTGTTTGCCATGACCAATTATTGGTGAAATTTGTTTGCACCAGACGGGAATTTTGGGGTTTGGAGTTAAACTCTTTGTATATTTTAATACTAACCCAGGTGATTTTAAAGTTTAATATGTATCAGTAAGTGGGTTTTTTTAAAAGACATTTTTTTATGCAAATTGTTAAAAATTGTATTGCATTTTATTGTCACACAATATTAAATAAGTTTAGGGAAAAGGGAATTCCTATGGGGTTTTTTTTTTTAAAAAAGAAAAACCAACCAACTTAACCAACCGGAAATAAAAAATGGTTAGGAGTTTTTTTTGGGATTAATTATGTACCAGAAAATTTTTTACAAAAAAAACCCCTCACATCACAACTCACTTACTGAATAGACAAAAATCAAGATTTTTTGTGACGTTTGCCCTCCAGTGGCTTTATCAATAAAACCTT